>JABUQX010104162.1:0-5000 GCA_015478945.1 Trachelipus rathkii
ATAAAATATTATTATAATAATAAAAATTAACAATAATAAAATTAATGATTATATATACATATATATATATTATATATATTATTATATTATTATATAAGTAATATATATATAATTATATATAATATTATATTAATTATTATATATTAATTAATATATATATATTTATATAAATAATATAATAATATATAATAATATATTATATATATATAAGGAATAATATATATATACTATATATTATATATATATATATATATATATAATATAGTTATATATATATATATATATAATATATATATATAAATAATATATATTATATATAATATATATTATATATACTGAATATAATTATATATATATTAATATATATTAATATATATTATATAAGTAATAATAAATTAATAATATATATAATATATATTATAAATAGTTATATATATATAATATATATAATATAATATATTATAATATTAATTATATTATAATATATATATTATATATATATATATATAATTAGAAAAAGTAAGTAATATAGCGAATTACTTTGATAGTACTGATAGTATTATAAATAATAGTTTAATTTTTATATATCTTTATTAGAAATTATTAATTCTCTCTGATAACCTAACTACTTCAGTCGAATCACAAGTTCATACAGACTTACAAGCATCGAACTCCTTCACAGCCTAGTTTTACTGTCAGAAGTGAATTATCAGGTAAACGAATGTGTAGTAACGTTCATAGCAGAATGTTTAGATGAGCTGCAATGTACCATAACTTAGGAGAGTAAAGAAATATCTAACAGAGCAGTATAGCGCACTTAGTCACATGAGTTAATAATGAATTGTATATGACAATTCATTGATGAGCTCAATACTTTCTCTTAGGTTGCTATGAATATGCATTTTTATCAGTAGTTCAGCATCAATATGTTTTTGAAATGTTTTCTTTTTGTCTCTCTATCATGTCTGCTAGCGTCAGAGACTTCTCTCTCCGCTCAACTATCTCATCTCTCACAAATTAAACAGATATCTGCCAAGTTTCATCCTCATCTATTCTAACTCTGAATATCTCTCACTGCATCGTGCATAACATCAAAACCTTCTCTGCTTTCTCCTCCTCGTTTACTGGTCTTCTGATATATATCTTCACCAGACTCAATTAACGTAATGAGAGAGTTATCAATAAGGTAAATGACATCTACTTTATTGACCTTCATCTCTTCAATTCAGTAACCTATATCTGTACATTAATATAGTACTAAATATTAATTGTTATAAGTACATATAATTTAAATAATTACTTGATACTGCACAAAAAATAGTTATTTGTGATTTATTGTGTGTGATAATATCAACAATAATTGTAATATTTGGGAGCCATTATGCACAAGAAATAGATAAATAAATTTTTGAGAGGCTTCATTGAGCAGAGAGTTTAATTGGGGGGAAAATTAATAATATAGGAATGTTATTCTACTCATTATTATACTGTCACATTAACGTACAGTTACAAATGTGGTAGCTTATTGGCCTATTTTATACTCATACTGTAGTGATGTAGAATGACTGTAATTGTATAAATAAATATTATTTCGATTAATTCTTTTTTATAACATTATTAATACCGTTTATCGAGTAAGAAGGCTAAATGAAATTATTATGCGTATTTTAATAAAACATATAAGTCATACCTTGGATATAATAACAGTCAAATAAATAGATAGACTATTATCTTATAAATGCCTTACTTCGAGAATAAGTGTTAAAAACTTCATTCCTGTGATGAGAAATTATATATACTTTGAAAGTCATATATGATACCATATATACAATGTCCTAGTAAGTTTGAAAATATTTTTTAGATAAAATCACCTATATGCTTATATAGAAATATATATGCTTACATCATTTACTATTCATTCAGGCAGCTTAACTTGTATCACAGTTGTATCAGAAGATTAGATATCGTGATGTAACAGAGTAGAGTTCCAGTATTTTTTATTTTGCGGACCATGCCCAGTACTCCTTCATATTGGAGAGGTTGTTCGTCTCAAAAATGGAGTACGCCGTCGTCCTTGCAATGCAGGTTGACTGAGGCGGAGAGAGCAATCACGATTCAGGCTGTGATATTTAAATACAGCGGTAGTAAATACATCTGAGAAGGCTTTATCAGGCTCCTTCCTGACGGCTGCCTTTGACTGAATAATATATATACCGGTAAACATATATATCTGTCACTAACTACGTTATCCATCTAGAATACTAGATCTATATATATCTACGCTCGGAAGGCGCGTTCTCTAGTTAGGGATAAGGTGGTATACGGCTATTACAAGTGGAATACGACGGACCCGCTTCGAGCGTTAATCACTAGTAAATCACGTCAGCAACGGCGGTATTCTCGCTCCGTCTTTAATGTATCGTATATCACGAGCGTAGATACGAAGAGTAATCTCCCTGTGTAACCGTACAAAATTCATCCACCTCGAATATAATTACCTCAGTCTTCTGCTTTTTCTGAGCGACGCAAGTTATTCTCTTTACATTACTATTATATTACACTGGATCACCCGATCTATTTCAATATAAATTCTTTTTTCTATGGCACACTACAGGTAAAAAATCCTGAATCTAACGTTAAAATACGGTCACATTATTATAGTTATATAGCTTATCTATCCCGGTTCTGCCCTTGCCGCATCACTTTGTAGCACCTCAAACAGAAGTTGGGCAAGGCCCGTTTAGTCTAGGAAAGAAGTCTGAGCGTATGATTATGACGGCTTTATACCAACACTGAGAGATTACTGTGCTTCTGTTGATACTATAACTTCATAGTTTAACGTCAGGGGGTGCTAATTGACCTTATAAGGATTGACTCTTTTCGTCGAAACTTTCCGAAATGTGGCCCTTGATGACACCCTTAGATGGATATAAATTTTGGTTCTCTGAGGCTGCACAAAAATTAATACAAGGTATTATTCAACTGCAAACATTATAAAAAAAGTTTCTCCCGTATATAGTAGAATTGTATCTTACATTATTATTTTGTTATATCCCTTTCACGAAATACTGTAGTGAATTCAATAAATATATAAAATAGAAAAAAAATTTTGATCATTACTTTTTTTCACTTCAGAAGAAAACGTAGATTCTATAGCTCATTATAATAGAATCTTATTTTACAGTATTTATAATTTGCATAATCACAATCTACATTTCCAAATTACTTGTGTAATTCAGTGTTATTATTCTTTTTTTTTTTTTATTTTTTTTTTTTTTTATTTTATAATTTATTTTATTATTTTTTTTATTTGGAAATAAAATTTATTATTAGTTTTAAATCACTCAAAAAATATTTTATTTATCAAAATTTTAAGGATTATTTAGTAAAATTAAAGAAAATGACCTCTTATTTTTAATTTTTTTACACTCAATGAGATGTATTAGTCTATATAATATATTATTAAGTTGAGTGTATATGTATAAAGTTATCATTAGTTAATTTGTTACTCAATGAATAGAGATAACTGAATAATAATTATAATGCAAGATTTCATCTCTAAAAGGTTTATAACTCTTCCAGGATTGCAGTACCACTTTGAGTGGTAGATCGATATTGAAAAAAGAATTGGAGCCAAGTTATCTGAGGTTCATTTTCAAAATATAACTAAAATATAAGTTTACAATAAGAATTATTAAAATGTGAAACATACATTATCAATCGAGGAGTATATTTAAATTTACTAATTAATGACCTAAATGCTCTTCCACATGTATATTGCCCGCTGTCCTGGTTATTAATTATTATTATTATTATTAATTATCTTAATTATTATTGAGTTATTTATATGGAGTCCTCTAATATTATTATTATCATTATTATTATTATTATTATATTTTTATTATTATTATTATATTATTAATATTATTATTATTATTGTTGTTAGCTGTTGTTGTTGATGTATGTTATCACCTTAAATGCTCGGTGAACTAAAATTATCATTATTATTATTATTTTATTATTTTATTATTATTATTATTATTATTTTATTATTATTATTATCATTATTATTATTAATTATTATTATTATTACATAATAATCCTGAATAAGGATCAAAGTATACATTAATAGATAAAAACGAAAGTATTAATTAATCGTCGATGGCTTAATTATAGTTATCTCAATCAAGAAAATAACATGAAAATTTTATAAAACAAAAAAAAAGTAAAAAAAAAAAAAAACATTGGAAGGTAATTGTAAGTTGGAATAAATTTTGCATGTAAAAATAATCTTTTTGTGAATAACTATAAGAAGAAAACGCTTTTTGCAAAAAATGGACTATTAAACATTTTATCCGTGTTAAATATTATTGCAGTTATCCGGGATTTTTTATAGAGAAATTATCCCTTGTATAGGTTAATCTGTAATACAAACGATAACGCACACTACGAGTCTGATACATTTACCAAACCTATATCGCTACCTGCAACATGCGCGGATCTTAAAGATAGGCCAGAGGTATACGGGATATTTATTTTTTCATTTTTTTTTTCTCTGAAATGTTTAAATTTTTTTTACTTTTGTTAATTTCATGTAATTATTTATAATGAAAATATAAAATATAAATCCAGTTGAAATGTGATCATCATCAGCTAATTGCGTATATATATATCTATATAATATATAATATTATATATATTGTAATAGTTATCATATAATATATATATATATATATATTATATACCTCTTTATTATCAAAGAAATTTTAATTATTATAAATATTTTTATCAATATAATATAATTATACCCATTATATATATATATAATATGGTATTATTATATATTATTTATGAGCCTATTAATATTAATATTTATATCGATATTAATATGCAGATAAATATATTGCAATAAACGCAACTTATATTTCATTGTTATTATTGATTAAATGGGTACACTCCTGTAAAGTAATTCACCCTGCTGGAAGGCTTATTAAACAGGG
>JABUQX010104162.1:10000-22500 GCA_015478945.1 Trachelipus rathkii
AAAAAAAAAAAAACCGGGGTGAAGCAACGTTTTAAGAGGGCAAAAAAAGCTTACTTTTTTTGGGTGTTTATATGTCAAAATTCGTTCGGCTGAAAATAAGAAAAATTTCCGCGAAATTTTTATGTTCATCATTTTTTAGGGAGGGCGGGGATATTAAATATTTTAGGCTAATCGAGGGGGGCGTTCGCCCCCTCCGCCCCAGCAAACAATTGAAACGGGTCCCTCTTATTTTAAAAAAAAATTGTAATGTTTTACCATTTTTAACGAAAGTTTTTGTTTTATAGTTTTAATTTTAGTAGTGTTCATGAGGGGTGGCTTCACGGTGCTCAAAAAACAACGTCTAAAAAAAAAAAAAAAAAAAAAAAAAAAAAAAAAAAGAAAAGAAAAAAAAAAAAAATTGGTAAATAAGGTTTGAGTAATTGGTGGTGGCGAGAATCTTCTCACAACTTTTAAATTTTTTTTTCAAACTCGATAATTTTTAATTTCACCATTCGAATCTTATATAATTCGACGGTATACTAAAAAAAACACAATGTAATTAATTTGAACCGAATTCTAAAAAAACCAGAAGCGAGAATTCAGCAGGCGAGAATCTTTCAGTTTTTGCTTTTTTCAAATCCTATTTTTTTTTTCCACAATTTTTTTTTTTGTCGACATTTGAAAAAAAAATAAAAAAAAAAAAAAAAAAATAATGCATTATCATACTCTGGGCCACGATAATTCCTTTTGTCGAATAACTATGAGATAATGAACTATAAACAAATCATATATTCATATAATATACTATCTATTTCTTATTAATCTAAATCTTCTCTTATGATGAATTTCATGATGTGCTTTTCTCTCTGACCACATAAATTAAACGATTGCTAAACAAAAATAATTATTACTAATGAAATGTGCCACTGTGCGAATTCTAAATATGCCCTGGAAAACTTCTATTGAGGAAAAAAAAAACTATCGCAACGTAAACAATTTGATCTTTTTCTTATTTTGCTATAACCTTTTGTTTTTGAAAGCAGGTACCAAAAATTCAGCAAGTTATTTTAGATAGTAGAACTATCATTGTATAGCTCAATTTCAAGTCATTTCGACAGAGGTTATGTGCCCGATAATAATAATAAAAAAGAAAAGAAAAACGTTTGCAATTGAAGTTTTGAGAACTGCCGATCCTGAGGATCGGATAAAAATTAAGAAATTTATCCTTATATTTAAGTTCCAACACCAACTCCCAAGCAAGATTTTACCAATCCTATAAACGTAAAAATTAAAAGAAAAAAAAATTAAAATGTTAAACCCACTGAACATGTAAAGTATCAAGAAGAGATTTCAGTTTCCTAAATTTTTTGCATTGGTTTTACCAATTTAACTTGACTTTGTAAAAATATATCTATATATATTATAAATATATATATATATATATATATATATATATATATATATATATAATTTATATATAAATATAATATTATAAATATATATATATATAATATATATTATATATATATATATATATATAATATATATATATATATATATATATATAGAAAAAATAAATAAGGAAATTATACATATAGTTGTTGAAAGATAATAATTTAAGTTATTTATAAATAGCTATGTATAATGAGAACGATAAAAAATCTTTATAAGGTAATTGAATGTCATGTAAATAATATATAAATTCAAAGTAAATTACTTGGTTGTGTTTAATATTCGTAATTATTTGATCAGGTTGAGTGAATAATAATAATAATAATAATAATAATAATAATAATAATAATAATAATAATAATAATAATAATAATAATAATAATATAATTTTTTTTTTTTTTTTGAGTTTATGTACAGGGATCTCCACAACAAAAAGTATGTGGCTCTACCGTGTCAGGAAACCAACAATAGGGGTAGTCCCTAGCAAAACGACATAAAAATCGCGCTGAGATAATTAAATCTTATAGAGGGATGTTTAAATCACACAGAAAGGCAAAAACGCTGTCACTTCGGAAATGAGAGGATGAGAGGATTCAGAGAGGATTCGTGCTAGGCGATAATGGACAGGAATAGAATGCAAACCAGGGAAGAACGTGCGTCGAAGGGCAGAAAGGGCATTGCAATCCACAAACATGAAAAATGGAAAGGCGGCAACTCGAGAGGCAAAACGGGCAAGACGGTACTCCATCCCGCGACATGTGAAAAGCATGGGTGAAATTGGTATGTCCTATTCGCAAACGAGCCAGGACCACCTCCAAAAGGCGACTACTCCTGCAAGAAAAGGACCAGTGGCCAATGAGGGGCTTGACAGTACGGAGCTTGGCGCCGTGATTATCCTCCGACGAACAAGCTTGCCAGCAAGAAAGGAAACCTCGACGAATGGAGATATAAAAATCAGAAGCAGGAAGGCGTCCCAGTCGCAAGGCAGGAGGAAGGTATTGGACATGTGGCACTACGTTGTTCGCAGCATGTTTAGCTTCCCTGTCAGCTCGTTCGTTCCCCAGAACACCAACATGGGAAGGGACCCAACAGAATGTAACAGTCGTCCCCTGCACTTCCAACGAGCAGAGGAGTCTTTGAATGGAAGAGACTAAATGGTTTCTGGAAGACCGGTTAAGCAACGCTTCAAGGGCACTTCTGGAATCGGAGAACATTGTGTAACTACCCACCGAGGAAAAGCCGCTCAACCTATGAACTGCCATAGCCACCGCAAACAGTTCGGCAGAAAATACCGACGAGGAAGGTGGCAGAGAGTGAGAATAATAATTTTTTTTTTTTTTTTTAGTGGATGTACAGGGATCTCCACAGCACACAAGAATGTGGCTAGACCATGTTAGCAAACTAACGACACGGGAAATCCCTAACGAAACGAAAGAGGAACAAGGCTGAGATAGATGGTTAGATTTTATACGAGATGCTCAGTTCCAAGAGGAAGGTATACGATCACTACGAAAATGAGATGATTCGGATAAGATGTGCTGAAGGCGATGCTGAAGAGGTATGGTTAGCACGTCAGGAAAGAACTTGCTTCGAAGGGTCGAGATGGCAACGCAATCCACAAAGAGATGAACGACAGTGAGAGGACAACTGGAGGAGCAAAATGGGCAGGTTCCGGGGGGAACCCCCGAGACATAAGAAATATCATGGGTGAGATTTTGTTATGACAAGGACGGAAACGGAGCCAGGACCACGTACCTCCAGAGGCGATCTTCTTCCCTACATAATATATAAAATATATAATAATAATTATATAATAATAATAATAAAATAAAATATAATAATTAATAATATAATAATAATAATAAATAATATACTGAATGGTCCGCATTTTTTCAATGAACTGTAATTTTCAGGACATTAACTTGGAGATAATGGTACCCAGGTCCTAAATGTCCTGAATGTCCCGTTTTCGTCGCTAGAATAGCATGACGTAACAGCAGAAATGCTCGCTCATTGGCTGAAAAAATTTTGGGGGTGTGGCTAAAAAAAATCGTCGTTAGATTTTTAATTTTTTTTTTTGTCTATAATTTAGTAGGCCATCCTAAAAATTTGTTTAGTGAAGTGTTTGCGATTAAATTATTTATAGTTTGTTTTTAATTAGTATATTAAATAATAATATAACAGTATAATTATTATTAAAATTATTTATACAGTGAAAATTTGAATTTTTTTGGCCTATTTTTTATCAAGTTTCAAGATGGCAACTTTATGTTCTTTTTTCACCAATATTTATAACAGTGAAATTTATTTTTATAATATTAAGTTGGTTGGTAGCCCTGATAATGCCGTAAACCCAGTTTTATTGGCCTATTGTTTAGTTTGCTTTTAACCCTGCTGGCGAGGTTTTGTTATTTGATTTACGATATATTTTTTCTAACTTCAGTGAATTATTGGTGGTAATTAAATATTAAAGGTTATTAGTAACCGCTTGGCAAACTAGGCAAATGCCCTTGTAGGTGGCTGCAACGAAAAATAAATCGAGTAAGCCTAGGGCTGCGGAATATGAGGTCGGCCCTAGGTTTATAGAACGCGGCAGACAACGACAGCAAAAAAAGAAATATATATATATATATATATATATATATATATATATATATATATATATATATATATATATATATATATTATATAATATATATATTTATATATATATATATAATATATATATATAGACAAATTTGTAGAAACTACTGTGACTACCGAGGTACCTAACTTAGCCTAACCTAACTTAACCTAAATTAATTTTCATTATTATACCAGTTTGTGATCAGGAAACTTAGGAGGTTCTGGTTTTTATGCTATCCTTGTGAGGTGGTTGACTATATCCTAACTAGTCACAGTACAGTTTCTACAAATTTGCCATATATATATGTGTGTGTGTCGCCTTTGAGTGGCTGCCCTGGCCATAGAAATATATATATATATATATATATATATATATATATATATATATATATATTATATTATATATATATCTATATATTATATCATATATATATATATATACCGTATATATATATATATATATATATATATATATATATATATATATATATATATATATATATAGTATATATATATATATATATATATATATATATATATATATATATATATATATATATAATATATATATAGATATATATATATACAAAATATATATATATATATATATATATATATATATAGGCCAGCATCCCGAAATTCACATGCATGTAACTTTAAAACTATAACAGCTACAGGAAAATAAATAACATTTGTGATTTAAGCAAGCAATTTCATCGCTGAAACAAAAAAAAATCATATTATTCTAATATTTATTAATACCGTATTAGTTTAGTATAATCTTAGGTCTATATATGCCTCTCATCAACCTTCTATTCCTGCAGTAATACAAGAGCAAGAGTTGCCAAATAGTGTTTTGTTTTATTTGCTCTAGAGAAAATGTTCTTTTTTTCTTTTTATTTCCTTTTTAGGGGGTTCAAGCCGTGGTAGACCGAGAAACCCCGACTGTCCATCTTTGTTGTTTACCACCCGTGGGGTATCCTTTAGTTAAAAAAGAAAAAAATTCAACATTTGGCACCTTTGAGCGCTCCCTCAGAGTACTCGAGCTCCTTCGTATTCTCAAAAAAACGTAATTTTTCCAACATTTTTAAATTTTTAAAAAGCGTTATTTTTTTATTTTTTTTATTTCTTGGGTAAAAATGTCTCCTGATTAATAATAATATTATTTTCGGTAACAGTTTTTTAGTTACATGCCTGGTCTTTTCGGGATGCTGACCATATATTTTATATTTATTTATATATATATATATATATATATATATATATATATATATATATATATATATATTATATATATATATATATATATATATATATATATAGTAAAATTTTACTTTTTGGCAGCACTAATTTTTTTAGTTCATTTTCGATATTTGTTGGGTTCGATTAAAAATTCTATTAAATTGATTAACTAAAAAAGTGGAAGCTTAATCTGTATAAATTATAATAATGGCTTTCCAAATAGGTAAATGTTGCGCTAAAACCCAAGTTGGAAAAACACTAAAAATCTAAGTTAAAAAGATTTCGAGGGGAAAAAAAAAAAAATAAAAAATATAACCTAGTACTAGCTATATATTTTGAAACTAGATTTATTATTAAATCTAAAAGTTTCTCATAATTTTTCATCCAAAAAGTAAGAAGTATCAGGCATATTAACCAATACCGTACCAATACCCAAAAAAATGGCCGATACTATCGATACCGATAATATCGGTACATCCCTAATATATATATAGTGTTGGGCTGGGTGACTTGGACCACTTTTAGGTATAACTTCGTCTCCCGACTTTCCCCTAATGCACTTTTTGGAATTTTTTTTTCTGAAAATCAAGGCCCTATAGTAGGTCATAGACACACAAAATAATAATAATGTAATTCTAATAATAATAGTTTTATTACAGTTTAAATAAAGCTCATTCAGACTCACCTTAAGGAGGGTGAATCGGATCCCACCATTGAGGGTGAATCGGGCGCTATCCCGTTTAAATTCCTCTTTTTGCTATAAATTCAATTTTATATTTTAATTTTTACTTAATATAATAATTGTTTATCATATTAAAATTAGTAATAAGTAATAAAAATGTCAATAATGATATATAAAATAAGTATAAAAATGTGGTGGCCCAATTCACACCCCTCTCTTGGGACAAATTGACACTTTTTGGAATTCTTATTTTTTCATAAAATTTTAATTTTTTATTTTAATTTTTACTTAATAAAGTAATTGTTTTTTATATTAAAATTAGCAATACGTTATAAAAATGTCAATAATAATACAATAAAATAACGAATAACAATCGGTGGTTTGATTCACCCATCATGTCAATTTTTTATGGCGGGTGAATAGGACCAAATTAGGCCCAGTGATTTAGCCACTAGTATTTGTTTGGAACATAAATTTACTTTGCAGTTTAAAGCTAACATACTCAAGTGTATACTCTGAAAAATTAATTAAAATCCATCCACAAGTTTTCATTTTATAACAAAGTTAAAAAAAACTCATTTTTTTAAAAGTGAAATTCTATTGAAAGGCATTTTATACCCTAATTTATTATATTTTTTTAAAATATAAAAATCTCTAGAATTAAGATCAAATCTAAATAAAACTTGTATGTACTCGAGCTCCTCGTATTCTCAAAAAAATAATTTTTTCCAACATTTTTGAGTAAAAGCGTTTTTTTTATTTTTTTTTATTTCTTTGGGTAAAAAATGTGCTCCTGATTAATAACAATTAATATTTTATTTCGTGTAACTTTAGTTTTTTTAGTAATTAGTCTTTGCGGGATGCTGACGCATAATATATATAGTAGTATTATATATATAGAATTATATATAGTATATATATATATATATACTATATATATATATATATATATATAATATATATACCCTATATATATATATATAAATATATATTATATATATATATATATATATATATATATATATACTATATATATATATATACTATAGTAAAAATTTTACTTTTTGGCAGCACTAATTTTTTTTAGAGTTCATTTTCGATATTTGTTGGGTTCGATTAAAAATTCTATTAAATTGATTAACCAAAAAAGTGGAAGCTAATCTGTGTATAAATTATAATAATGGCTTTCCAAATAGGGTACATATGCGCTAAAACCAAGTTGGAAAAAACACTAAAAAATCTAAGTTAAAAGAAATTCAAGGAAAAAAAAAAAAAATATATAACCTAGTACTAGCTATATATTTTGAAACTAGATTTATTATTAAATCTAAAAGTTTCTCATAATTTTTCATCCAAAAAGTAAGAAGTATCAGGCATATTAACCAATACCGTACCAATACCCAAAAAAATGGCCGATACTAACGATACCGATAATATCGGTAACATCCCTAATAATATATATGTTGGGTCTGGTGACGACCAACTTTAGGTATAACTTCGTCTCCGACTTTCCCTAATGCACTTTTTGGAATTTTTTTTTCTGAAAATCAAGGCCCTATAGTAGGTCATAGGACAACACAAATAATAATAATGTATTCTAATAATTAATAGTTTTGATTACAAGTTTATCATAAAGCTTATTCAGACTCACCTTGGAGGTGTGAATCGGCACCATTGAGGGTGAATCGGGCCATCTGTTTTAAATTCCTCTTTTATGTATAAATTTCAATTTTTATTTTAATGTTTTACTTAATATAATAACTTGTTTATGCATATTATATATTAGTAATCAAGTAATGAAAAATGTCAATAATGATGATATAATATCAGTATACAAAATTGATGAGCTGAGCTACTATATTCACGCCTGTTTATAGGCGACAATTGACACTGTGTGTGGACATTTCTATAATGTCTGGTGTGATTACATTCTAACTGTGTTATTTAACTTCTCTAGAGATTTTTACCTCTATGATACGGAGGTGTACGGCTCCTTTATAACTTTTTTATACGCTTTATATCAATTCACGCATATAACGTAATAAAACACTCGATCCAAGTGAGAAAATAGATGAGCGAGATAAAAGGAGCCAGGATAGATATAGGGAGACAGGTGGAGAGTATGGGTGGTTCTGATTGAGCCCACCATCACAATTTTTATGGCGGGTGAATAGGACCAAATTAAGCCCAGTGATTTAGCCACTAGTATTGTTTGGAACAAAAATTTACTTTGCCAGTTTAAAGCTAACATACTCAAGTGTATACTCTGAAAAATTAATTAAAATCCATCCACAATTTTTCATTTTATAACAAAGTTAAAAAAACTCATTTTTTAAAAGTGAAATTCTATTGAAGGGCATTTTATACCCTAATTTTTATGTTTTTTAAAAATATAAAAACTCTCTAGAATTAAAGATAATCTAAATAAAACTTGTAGTACTAAGGCGTGGCTATTAAATGAGCAAAAAAAAAAATTTTTTTTTTTTTTTAATTGAGTGGACCGAATCACCCCTCTAAAAAAGGTGGGCCCGGTCACCCGCCCGACGCTATATATATATATATATATATATATATATATATATATATATATATATATATATATATATATATATATATATATATATATATATATATATAGGCCCAATTGAGAATGGTGTTTTTTTGTGTACCCCTGGTGTTTTTTTGTGTACCCATTTTGTTTTTTTTATTTTTTTTACCCTTTAGAGATATGTAACCTATAAAGCAGCCCTAAAACATGTTAATAGTAATTATTATGCATATTCTTACTGATTTTTAGGATAATTGAAAGTGGTGTTTTTTTGAGTGCCACTGGTGTTTTTTTGAGGTTCACTTTGACAGGTATGTGTGTGTTTTGGGGCTGCATGAAACTTCACCAAATTTGGTATAAAAACGTATGAATGATAGGCATAACATAATTTAATTTGATATTTGCATATTCTGCAATACTTTTGATGTGATTTTGGCTCAAAGTGACCCCAAAAGTGGCAAAAAATTCATCAATATTTTTCAATTTTTTCGAAAAATTTCAAAAAATTCCTAAAAATCAGAAAATTCAATTTTAATGCTAATAATGCATATTTCTACATATATTTGAGGTATTTACATGATGGTATTCTTAATTTGCTCTAATTCAACAAATACAGCAAAATACAGAGTGGTGTTTTTTTGTGTTCACTTTTTGAGTGGTGTTTTTTTAGGTAACATGACTATATATATATATATATATATATATATATATATATATATATATATATATATATATATATATATATATATATATATATATATATATATATATATATATATATATATATATATATATATATATATATATATATATCTCACAGAAAAAAATTTAAACAAATATATAAATGTTTTTGGAATAAAAAAAATGTACATTGATACCTTTGCTACTCGTTACAGGTCTGTACAAAATAAACATAATGCAAAGTCTCATCTTTTATCAATAGTTTTTGGGGAAATCTTTATACCTTTTACTACAACTATGGCCATTGCAGTAAAATTTAAATTTTTCTCCAACTTTTACTATTGAACATTCTTTTAAAGATTTCTCATCTCTTTTCTTGCAAAATTAGGTTGAAAATTTCTAAAAAAAAAAAAAAAAAAAACAGCTGCAAATGAATATTGCTAGTTTAAAAACTTTTGCGAGTGGCATCAAATTTTTTTACAGATGATGTAGTATAAGTATATTCTTAACCTTAGAGCAGAAGTACAGACAGAAATAATGATAAGAAGGCACTTCTTTTGAGAAGACAGTTTGCTGCGAATTTTACATGAAATGTAAAAATATCAAGAATTTGAAGTAAACTAATGTAATTGCCAGTTCTTGTAAATATAATTGTGAATCGCTATGGTCCAAGACACAATTTTTTGAGCCCCCTCATTTTTTGAAAAGCGAAGTCAAAAAATTTGCTGAAAAGCCACCATCGTTACTATCAGTGAATTTATTATTGAATTTAAAAGTTTCTCATAATTCTTCACCCAGAAAATAAGAGTATCGGCTATATTAACAAATACTGATACCCAAAAAAATGGCTGATACCGATACCGATATCAATACTATCGGTACATCCCTAATATATATATATATATATATATATATATATATATATATATATAGTTAATATAATAGTATAGTCAGATATTATATAGTATATATATATATTATATGATATATATATATATATGTCGTTACCTAAAAAAAACACGACTCAAAAAGGCAACACAAAAAAACACCACTCTGTATTTTGCTGTATTTGTTGAATTAGAGCAAATTAAGAATACCATCATGTAAATACCTCAAATATATGTAGACATATGCATTATTAGCATTGAAATTGAATTTTCTGATTTTTAGGAATTTTTTGAAATTTTCATAAAAATTGAAAAATATTAATGAATTTTTTGCCACTTTTGGGGTCACTTTGAGCCAAAATCACATCAAAAGTATTGCAGAATATGCAAATATCATATTAAATTGTTATGTCTATCATTCATACGTTTTTATACCAAATTTGGTGAATAAACACACACATACCTGTCAAAATGAACCTCAAAAAAACCACTTTCAATTATCCTAAAAATCAGTAAGAATATGCATAATAATTACTATTAATATGTTTTAGGGCTGCTTTATAGGTTACATATCTCTATAGGGTAAATAAAAAACAAAATGGGTACACAAAAAAACACCATTCTCAATTTGGCCATATATATATATATATATATATATATATATATATATATATATATATATATTATATGGGGGGAGTGGATATATATATATAATATAATATTATATATATATAATATGGGGCCGTTATGGGGGGCAGGGTAGGGCCATGGCCCCACCCTAGATTTTCAACCTCACATGAACCTTTCACAACGAAATTTTTTTAAGCCCACAATGTTAAACGATATATAGTATATATACATATGAAAAGCCTATTTCTTTTTTATCTTGAGATACTTTGTGGCTGAAAATGTATGGAGTACCATGCCAACCCTGACCTCACCTTGCACTTGTAATGTCACTTATGTATACCCCCATCCATACCTTCGTTGTTGCCCCAATCCTAAAATCGTAACACGTTTGAAAATAATTCTGAACTGTATGCATTTTTTTAAACGAGGTATTAAGACTTTAGATGCATAATAGCTTTTTATTTGCTCTACATCATAATAGGAATTGTAGATTCTGAGATCTGTTGATGGGCATAAAAATTTGCAAATAGTCGTGGGAAGCGAGGTAACTACCTGTGTGTTTGAGAAGCCGAACGAAGGAGCGAGTGTGGGTAAAAATATTAATATTATTATTATCTGACAAAGTAATATTGAAATATGGATAAATTTATAATTAAAAGGGATAGGATGATAACAGTAATTCACTTGTGATTGAACAAACTACGAACTCATTTAGTGGTAGTTCTAGTAATGCTGATGGTAATTCAAGTATGCAAGTGGTATTGAGGCCAATCCTGTTAATGATACTAAATTTAGTAGTGTTGCTACTTGGGATAAAACGTACCAAGAGGAAAATGTCCTGAATATTGGAAATTACATAATTGGAACCAATATTAAAGATGGATTAAAGTTTGACTTATTAATGAGACCGTACAAACCACCACCAATTACGTACAGTTTTAAAGATGTTGAAGAAGGAAAGAGGTCTTTTCTTTATGAAAGGCTAGATCTTCACAATTCTTGGCAATCGTATTCTAAAATATTGAAAGGACTGTTTTGTAGATTGTGTGCCTTATTTAGACCTATCAAAAGAGGTATATTTGGCTCATTTATCGTAAAACCATTTAGAAAATATAAAGACATGCGTTCACGCGCTAAAGTCCATGTAAATTCAGAATAGCATAATGATACCTTAGTAGCAGCAAAGAATTTCAACGAATAATTTTAAATAAGCGTGTTAGTGTAACTGAACAACCGCATGTTGCTGAGGACTTATTTATTCAAAAAATAGGCAAAAATTGGTACCTACAATTTCTGTCTTAATATTTTGTGGCACCTATGATATCGTTGTTCGAGGTAGCACTGAAGATACTGGCAATTTTTTCCGATTTGCTTAAATTAAGAGAGTAAAAGCTGGAGATGTTCTTGTGAAACAATTGAAATCAAACGGAGCAAATGTCACAATACACATCACATATGATTCAGAATGAATTTATATTTATTGTGGGGTTGATATTAAACAAATTGTAAATGAAGTAACAATCTGGTGAAATATTTTCTCCTTTAGACGACGAGCACCCAAGACAATATCCGGGACAGAAACAAGTTTATCGATTGGTTGTTTAGTTTTGTTGATAAGGAATCTCAATGTTACGTGAAGAAAATTTCTACGGATTTACTCCTCTTAAAATAACTGAAAGCTGAAGAGCTATATTGTTGTCTATTATATACAATTTAAATATGAGTAAGCTTGTTAGACTTGGTTTTGTATGGGTGCTCCACTATGGTCTGGCAA
>JABUQX010104162.1:27500-30379 GCA_015478945.1 Trachelipus rathkii
CAAAACTTGTGCACAATACCTCTAATACTGGCCATAACATAGCTATTATACAGTATACTTATAACTTCCTTGCTCCTGTATATAAACAGCATTACGATTTTTATTATGCCCAGCATCTTATCAGCTTTATTCCTTGCCTTGCAAACACTGATTAGCTACTTTCCAATTACTGCTTATATCACACCTAAATCTTTTTTCTTGGTCCACAGACTCAAAGCCAATCAGTATTCATATCATAGTTAAAACTTTGGAGTAACCTAAGGTGAAGAACCTTAACACTTTTTACTATTAAAATCATTTGCCCACTTATCTGCCCACCAAGAAGTTTAATCAAGATCATTTTGAATTTTATACATCTTCACTATTCCATAAACTGAGGTTACGCCATTTGGTATCATCCTGCAAACTTAGAACACTTACGTTATGTCCTTGTCTAAAATCCTTTATATTATCTATATATATAATATATTATATATTATTATTTATATATATATATATAATATATAATATTATATTATATATATATATATATTATATATATATACATATTATATATATTAAACGGTAATATATATATAGATATATGAGGAACGATAGTGGCCCCAGCACTGAATCCCTGAGGACACCACTCTTAACTATTTCCATGATGAACTTATTGGCCATTTAGTTGTACAACACTGTTTTCTATTCCACAACACTCTTTAATCCAACCATGTACGACTCCACCTATACAACATTGCAATAACTTCTTCATCAGCCGTAATGTGGGAACCTTGTCAAAGCTATGCTAAAGTCCCTAAATAATATAATATCAATGACTTTTAGCAAAGCTTTGATAAGGTTCCCCACATAAAGGCTGGTGAAGTTATTGCAAGTCAAGGCCCAGATGGCCTTGGCCCAAGTGGACCACAACCATACCCCTTCAAAAAACCCACCATTCACTCCTAATATGCACCTTTATGTCTCGCCTCTGCCATAACTACATTTCTCTCCTCCAGCAGGGTTGGTTCACACTTTCTGGAAAGTCAGAGAGGGAAAAAAAATGGTCAGGGAAACGTTTTAAGATATGCTGAAAGTGAAAATTCCAAAAAAGTCGGGGAAGTTTTTAAAATTTTCAAACAACTGAAGAATGATCCATGGACTAAGTTGCATATTTTTATATAATTTTCCTTTACTTAATTTTGGAATAAGAGATGTATTTGATATATGTGAATGAAAAGGATGGGCGAGGAAAGACATCCCATAAAATCTACTTCTATCCTTTTTCTTTCTATTTTTAGTTCAATATTACCTACAATTCTTCCTATTCTGTTCGTAAGAGGCTGTTCCAAGTTCATCCTTTTGATTGAAGGTGATTGGTGAAATGGATGTGTTTTTAGACTGTATGACATGACTTAATCTGTTTATATTTTTTTCACTTTTTAGGGATTTATACTTATGAGTTTTTTTTTTTTTTTTTTTGAGGTTTTGACGAAGTGATTTTGGATTTTTTGTGCAGTTGAAGGTAATTTATTATTTATATATAAATGACTTAAACAAAAAACTACTTTAACGACCAGTGGGTTGGACGTCAAACATGAACCCCACAGATTATAAGGTAGTTGGGTAAAGACCTGAATTAGTTCCAAAGGCATACTGTAAGTATGTAAAAAGAAACTTTGATATAATCTGAACATGGGAACGCAAGCCGAAGTTTTCATCACCATTCAAGAGGGGTAATACTCATCTGAATTTTAAATCAAAACTCGGGCAGGACTAACCATCATTGAAAACTTTTTCGTTTGTGTTCTAATAATACAAATATTAGTGAAAGTGTGTGCACTGAAAATTATGTCATTCCATCAACTTCTAATCATACTCAACCGATTGTAAATGACCCTGAGTGTTCTATTAATAACCAACCAAAATCAGTTTATCAATCAGTTTTATCTTTTTGCATTAAAGATGATGTTACAGGATCTGAAATACTATGGCATTAAAGGTGGTGGATGATAAAATGTCTTTAAACTCGTGTGCAGATATAAGGAAAACATTTAAATTAATGTTTCCAGATAGTGCGGTAGCTTCAAATTTTTAAAATGGGGCTGATGAAATGTAAATATGTGATTAACCATGGACTTGCTTCCTATTTTTCTAGAAAGCAAAAGCACAATACACTCTACTTTGCAGTGAAGCTCATTCTACCCTTGAATTAAAATTCAAAATATTTTGGATGGGTGAATTGTCTTTTCTAAGAGACTTGTTAGTTTTTTTTTTTCTATATGTACTGGGAATAATGTTAATGTGGATTGGGTGGGCAAATTATTAAATAGGACTGATATTTTCCACAGGGAAATGGGACAGGGGAAGGAGGGTTTTCTATAAATAAATTTGTTTTTTTGTGGAGAATCTGAAGAGACAAAGAACATACTGATTCTCAAAGACACAGTGCAGCAATGCTATAAAGATCTCATGAAAGTATTCATAAAGTTCCATATCACTCAATAAATGTTGACAAATGTAAGAGCTGCCCATAGGAGATATGAAAAACATCTCAAAGAGTCAAAACAGAACCAAGAAGAAGAAGATAATAAAAAGGTTGAAAAAAGAAATTATCTATACAGATCTATAAACTTGAAGAGCAGGAGAAAGATGTTAAAAACTGAAAGCTTTGCAGAAGAAGCAGCTATAAAATCAAAAATTCAGATGCTTGAGAAGAAAAAGTTAACCTAAATCTTCCCATTTAGAACTTTTGTGATCACAGTGGAAGTTATTCACCTAGTCCATTAATGTAAGCTTTTAATTTATTTCTCTTTTTGTATAAATAAAACTGTTTACCTTTGGAAAAAATAAAAAAGGAGTGCGTTGGACGGCTATGGGGAAGGTATAGGCTGATTAAT
>JABUQX010104163.1:0-30000 GCA_015478945.1 Trachelipus rathkii
AACAGACGTTGAACCCACTGGAAGATAGTGAAAGGGTTGTGAGTTCCCATCCTTTTTGGCAAATGCTGAATAAGCAAACTCTTTCAGCCGGATGAACATTATAAAGTTGATAGGCAGAGACTAAATACTTTGCCAAGTTAGGATGCAAGGCTGAAATCACTAGTTGAACATTACTGGAGCGATACCCTTCTTAGTATCAACTGGGTGGGGGGAGGTGACCGACATATTTGGTAACAAAATAAAAAAAATTAATTTCATCAGATTTTGATGGTCCAAACACCAAAAGAAATATCTTGCCCAATTATTTCGAGGTCTACAATAAAAAAAATAACCTGTTTAGTAATTCCAACTTTTCCATGTACCCTCAATCAAATTGTCAACTTTTTTTCCTTTGGAGACATATCTCAAATCTAACAAATGATTTCCAAACTAGATAGAAATTTAGAAAAAAATGATAATTCAGATATATTATGCCTGTATTTTTTACAATTTTATAGGTAGTTGAATATTACTATTTATTTCGTTGCACACACACACACAAATTTGAAAATGCAGAAAAGACCTGCAAACTTTCATATATTCCAAACATTTCAAAGTTTTTTTTTTTTGTTTTTTTATTTGTTTTTGTTTTTTTTATTTTCTTTTGTTTGTTTTTTGTTTTTAGTTTTTTATTTTTGTTTTTGGACGTGATTATACTTTATTTGGCATTATTACTTCTCCACTTTCACTTGGGTGGATCTAAAAATTTGAAAACTCCATTTTTCATGTTCTACATAACGAAAATTCAAAAAATTATGAAAAAGAAAACGTCATGGTAGAGCCAATTCTTTATACAAAAAAAACAATAAAATAACTAAACTAGAAAAAAAAAAACAAAAAAGAAAAAAAAAAAAAAAATGCACAAAACTTTGACATTTATAAAGGACAATATTCAAGCCAACTCTTTTTTTCAGGATTAGAGTGGGAAATCCAAAAATATAATAAAATAACTTGAATTTTAAATTTTTGCTACATTTGTCTGTCGTAACTGAAAGAATATTACATTCTGGTAAATGAGTTTCTAATTGTTTTTTTTTTTTAACTCAGAAAAAAAAAAAAAAAAAAAAAAAACTAACGAACCATTTTGATGAGTCATTGAAAAAAGTGTGGAAATGCAAAGAATTTGAACCTTGTCTTCTATTTTCCAATTTTGTATTGCATATGCTTAAAATGGTTTGGCGAATGCTTGTTACTTATTTATCTCATTGAAGGATAGGAAACATTCATTTTTCTAATTATAGATTTCTGTTCAACAAAAGTCGGAACTGAAAAAACTTTTTTCCTACTCAACTTCTCAAATTTAATTCACAAAAATGCAAATTTGGATAAGATTCTGGGCTATGATCTTTTCCTCTTGGATTTTCTCGTCATAAAATGAGGAAAACATAAAAAGCTCGTCTCTCCCTAGAGAAAAGGTATTCAACATCTTCATTGAAATTAAGCTATTAATGCATGTTTAAATGGGTATTTTTGGAGAACCGTGTCGTTGGTTTGTTTATGTCGATAGCAGGAAAAGGATAAGAGGAGGAAGGAAGAATTTCTCACGCTCCTCTAAAGTGGATTACAGTGAGATATCAAGAGATGTGTTTTTAAACATGAAGATGTTAACAGCAGTGTAGGTGGTTGACATTTTTGCAAACGTGCCAGAGAAAGAAAAGAGGGACTAAGTGTGCAGCATCGAAAAATTATTCATTTACTCTAAGAGAGGAGAGAGAAGGAAGGAGAGAGGAGAGAAGAGATGATATGAGAGAGAGAGAGACGAGAGATAGAAGAGAGAGAGAGACGGAGAGAGAGCGAGAGAGAAAGAGAGAGAGCGAGAGGAGAGAGAGAGAGCAGAGAAGACGAGAGCAGAGAGAGAGAGCGGGGGGCCCGAGAGCGCAGGACTGAACAAGCCTGCCAGCTTTAGCGGAGCAAGAGAGGAGGGTGAAGACGCGAAGGGGAGAGTAGTAGGGCTCTTATAGACAGGACCCCCCATATGGGTGGGCCAGGCGAGAACAAAATAGGAAAGGGAGGGATGCCGAGTAGGAAGAGCACGTTTTCTTTAACACAATCTGTTAAATTTTAATATTTAATCAATATTTAATCATTTTTAAATCATAAAAAGTAACCCTCCCCGCTCCCCCCCTTAATATTTTCATGTGAAGGAGCTCATCAAATCCGCGGTTAAGGAGCTACCTACGACATAAATATGTAAAATACCGTACGATTACAGAGCGAGGGCAAGCAGAGCTCTTAACTAAGAAGATTATTGAGTTAACTGATGGGCAAAAACATGGAAGATTAAGCCTCTATTGTGTGCCCAGAAGAGAAATCAGCAGAGATTCCCTCTCATCGCGATCAAACGATGCAAAAGTTCGAATCAGAATTTAACAACAACACCCGGAAGTGAACAACACGAAAGAAGACGTGTTCTGCACCTCATTCGCTAAGGTTGGGAAACCTATCGGTATGATAAACATTTTAAGTTGAATAATTGGAAAATGGTGGAAAACCAACCGGTAAATTGTTTTTATTGGTCATAGTTATTGATTTTGGAAATAACCTTTAGGAATTATCCTGCTATAGATGGTGTGATGGATACGGATAAAAAAGCTGCCACCTTGTAGTTTCAAAGTATATATATATATAATAATATATATAATATACTATATCTATATTATATTATTATTATCTATATTATACTATATATATAAATCTATATTATCATATATATATATTTCTTCTATACGTTATTTTTAATTTTTACAAGAAAGTATCGTAAATCTAATATACATGAAAGTACACATAAGCGTTTAATATATATATATTTTTATTTTACAAATATTATACATATATGATAATATATATATGTATATATAATTCGTATTCATAGATAATATATATGAATATCCATGCATATGAATATATATACAGATCGAATATTATACCATGCTCAAAAATGTATTGCTAATGCTAGATTGCGCAAAAACTGCAAAGTGTAGGTGTAACCCCCATCAATACCCTACTCGGGAAAATGTCAAGAGTAGTTTAGAGTTTTTGTGTCTTCCCACAGACAGAAACTTGCTTGAAAAATTAACTTTTCTTACTTTTTCATTGCCGAACAGTGATTGTTTAGTTTGTTGAAAAAAAGCTAACCCTTTCTTTACCTCAAAACCATCTGTGCCAGCTTTCGTAAAACTGCATTTTTAGTGATTTCGTGATAAACCAATGTTAAATAACCCTATGTAAGTGTAAAAAATAAAATATTTTATTATCTCCTTCTTCTCGTATCCTGCAGGATTTTAAAATATCTGAGTTGATTATACGAATATTTCATTTAGCAGAAAGGAAAAACACAAATTTAAAAATACGTACCACTTTCTTCCCGCTATTTAACTGAAGCAACATAAAAACAGATATTACAATACAGAACAATACTGACCCTGTAGCACATACACGTATTACGAGATTAAAAAGATACCTTCAGCATACAATTTTAAGCACGCCATGCACTGCTCTGGTAATAAAGTCCTCAAAGCACATGTGAATATCTTCCTGGTCTTTCCTAAAAATTTACGGATATCGTTCCTCTCCCTCCTTTACGACTAATCTTCCCTCATCCCCTCTTTTCCTTTCTTAATATCTTCCGAGATCAGGAATTAAATGACAAAATACAATATTATCAAACTATGCTTGGTGAACTTTCGTTCATTGTTGTCTTATCTCGTCTATATAATCAATGATATATTCTTGATAATGATTGTAATTTCTCTTGGAAAGTCTGACCTCTTCAAGTATCATTTGTGTTTAAAAGTTTAATAAAGGAGCTACTTATAAAAACTGGTACGGTAATTTATATTATATATATATAATAGAATATATATATATATATATACGTATAGTATATAATTATATATATAATATATATATACTATACTATATATATATATATAATATATATATATATATATGATATAGTATATATATATTGTCTTATTGCCAAAATATTTAAATATTTTTCTCAAGCCTTCTCCATTTATTCCTCAATCATGATACCTGGGACGCTCGAAATAAAACTAACTAGGTTTGTTAGAAATTGCCTCTAATTTCATTTTTTGCCTTGAAAAATGTATGACATTAAATGTATACGAAATTTTCATAAATTTTTTTAAAATACATGTGAAATTTTATATATTGCTTGAGTAGGTAGTGTGAGGTTAGGTTAGCGATTATGTTGTAATTAGGGGTTACGCGAGTTACATTAGGTTTTAGGGATGATTTTTATTATTAGTTATTGTTTAGATTCTCTCGTTATATTATATATATATATAGCTATATATATATATATATAGATTCAGCTAAGATAAATCTATCCAGCATTTTTTTTCGTTGATTATTCTTAGCGGAAGCTTATTTTTCTTGTGTGGCACTGTCAACCTTATAATCCTATTTCTTTTTATTCTAAATTTGTATTGGACTGTTACTCTATAATCCGCACACACTCCTAAGCTATAATCTTTTATCTCGACATCAACCATCTACGAAATCTAAGACAAGATCGATTATCTGAACACTCCTATACCCAATATTTTCCATTTTACCTTTTCTCTCAATTCTTCGCTAAACTTCAAAATGGAGCTGATAAGACACGCTTAATTCATGAATGTTAAATCTTTGGTAATTAGTTTTGATAAATGAGGTTGGGATACGCTTGAACTTACATTTTCTAAACATGATTTTATTTGTTTTTCGTTTCCTTACCGATTCGAAAACTGCGCTGATTGTAAACAGCGTACCGTCTACTAATTCCAAATTCATAGTATTTTTAAATCTGGCAGCAACAAGTCGATTGCAGGCCACTACATTATGCTATAGGATCGTATGAAGCAGATTTAAAATACTAAGAAAAATGAATTCCAGGACGTAACGCAGCTCACAATCAGCAGCCGATTTTACGTTTGGTCTGAACACGCTCTTAAAGTTACGCTGTGAAATTTATCCTTTGTTTATGTAATTAACGAAAGTAATTAATCCTTTAGAAGTTCTAAATTAGCTATGTTGGTGATTATCATTTAAATAATTTTTAAGACTTTAAAACAGTCTAAATTTGATTTTATCTTTTCCTATAATGCTATGCAAAAATCTTTATAAGAGCACACATATCAAATCAGCTCATATGCCTGGGGCTGCGGAGCTGGGGGAGCGGAACCACAAGGTTTTGAGAGGAGAAGAGCCAGGAGTCGGAGCAGATTTATTTTGGTATGTTGCCGGAGATAAGTATATATTTTTCCTATTGAATAAATGGATTTGGAACTAGAACAGGAGTCGGAGTAAAAGTCGGCAAAAAACCTGCTGATCTGCAGCCCTGCTTATGGCTAAAATGTCCAGTTTTGCAAGTTCAGAATTAAAATTTAATTTTCTGTTGATAAAACAAGCAAAAGCCTATTAACATTTACCTAATTTTTAATTAAAAGCAAAGTATTTAGTAATTAATAATTCGTCAACACCCATTTGATTAATATCATCATGATTTTCTATTAACAGAGGTGTCAAAGCCATTGCAAGTTTTAATTTTTATTGAATATGTATTGTCAGTGATCATTCATTCATAATGTTCCATATCATTGAAAATTTTTAAGTAATAAAAAATTGTATTTGTCAGTCTTTACCTCGTTGTAATAGTAGAACGAAAGAATGCCACATTGCATTAGTTATTGAAAGTTGGACAATACCATCTTGACTGCAAGCATATGAATTTCCAACTCTGCTCGAAATCCAAAGCAGTAAACCTATAATATAATTTAAACTATTTTATTATATGAACAATAAAAAATTAAAGTAGGAACAATTTTTAAATGCAGCCTTAATTTAAAGTCAACAACGTGAAAGGACCGATAGGATAGTGACTAAAAATTCTTGTTCACAATTTAATGCTAAGGTTTTGCTGATTCATATATTATTTTATTTTACAGTTGACTCTATGCCCCTTCATCCGGCAGCTGTAGAAAAATATATTCTGCTACAAGATTTGATTTATATTGCAGCTTGTTATAATACCAACGTGTTTGATTGGTTACTAAGAACTTAAATCAGCCAATAAGATAATGAAAATTTTTGTTTATTAATGTGTATATTTATGTGTTAACACCACACCGGTAAGTGGAAATAGAGTCAATTGTGCATATCAATCTTAACAAATATGTACTTGATTCAGTAATAAATTGATTTGCCAGACAGAAAATTAAGATAAAAACTCTGCACGTTTCTCAAGGGACATGAAAACAATTTGTTCTAGTGTTGTACGTTCAACAATATCAAAAGAATGATGCCATTAGTATGAATCATATTCCTGCAGTTTACACTGGCGTTCCTCACAAAGATGTTTGGAATAGCTAGTTCTAAAGCAAGCACCTAAGCCATGCGTATCTTCGGAAAGGACATATAGAAAAGCTTTTATTTATAGCCTCCCGTCAATTTGGAGGTAACTGCTTTCGATAGTGGTGTAAGTGCAGCTATGGAATCACAGCTGTCCTGGTTTATGATTTGTTTGCTTTCTTTCCTACAACTTTACCGGTATTTTTCTAATTTCTTTATTTTTTGAATATCACCATTCTTAATATAAAAATCTTCTGTTCGTAATAGAAACTTGTGCGCTAGAGCTCTCAGATAGCAAATCATTATCTGCAATCTCTTAATCTTTAGTTCTCAGACAGGGGTGAATGTTATGCGTGTGTGTGCAATGACAATAGAGTCGAAAATTCTGAAATTTATAGCTCTATAGCTTCGTTTCCTTGATTTTTAGTCTGGTGTTTTATGCTTTTAATCCTAAACTCTACCATGATAGATTGTTTCGTATCTGTTATAAACTTTGACTATTTCCGACAAAGGCAATCAATTTCAATCTTTTAGTTATCGACCTACTGCTCCATTTCTTTTTTTTTAACAAATTTTTTGAACTTATATTAAACAGGAATTTAAATATTTTTAATCTTTTAATCTTGTATCAAATCTTCAGTATGGCTTCCGAAAGGAATGTTCTTCATTTGTAATTATTTTATTCTCTTTAAATCTTATTCCTTTGCTTTTCAGTAATACCTAAATGTTTGCTGTGATGCTAGAAATTTTTTAATCTTTTGATAGTGTGGCACAGACGTTTGTCTCAAACATTCCTCTTTCGATATATACTCTACTCTGTAATTTCATTCCGATCATACTATAGTAGCTTTTGAAGACAACAACCATTTATCATTTATATCTACAAACAGTATTGTTATTTAGAGATCTGCTCTATCTCAACTACTTTTCTACTTCTCAATTTAAGCTTCAATCTTTAACTTTTTCACTTCCCCAAATTATGTCGATAACTCCATCCATCATCACTTCTTTCATTTTGAAAAGCCTTAAACTCATTCGCAAGTAGATGATGCTAAAAAGGTGTCCTTTTTACAACAGAAAAATGATCATTCTCATTTGTCAAATTGGAGAAAAGATAACATAGAATTTTCAATGCCTCAAAAAATCAATTCCCTCATCTACCTATTTAATATAATCATCCAAGCAAAAATAACTTTTGAAAATATAAATCAGACCTCGGTTTGCCTGTAATATTCTTGATATTTCTTACCCTCATGAAATTTTCTGGAAAGATCACGTCGTTTCTCTAGCTAAAAAAGTTTCCTGAAGCATCTTAATAATTTGATTCATATTATGTTTGAATATGAATCATAAGTATGTAATGGTTTCACTGACCTAAACGTTTTTGCCCAATGAGTTTGTTTTTGAAACCCCAAGTTTTAGGCAATAAGGTATGAGACACAGAAAACTAATATATTTGCCTAAATAAATGGAAATAAGAATAAAGATTCCGAATGTTGCCGAAATTAAGGCAGAAAGAAGATTGTGTATCTGAAAAAGCAGCACCAACCAGCCCTAGTACCTCAAATATTCAATTGATGGTAAGGTGAGGATGAGAGGTGAATGAGGGGCTATTTTGGAAGATGCTCCCAATGACTTCACAGAAGGTTTGTTTGCTGTTTTCATGATTTTAAAAAGTTGTCTTTTATCGTGTGATTGAATGGTAATAATTAATGCGTGCGATGCTTAAATATAGGAGTGCACATTGGAAAAACTATATGTATAAACACTTGAGCGAAAAAATGATTTGTAAACAAGGCATCATTCATCCTAGAAACATTAAACATTAAATAAAATATATAAAGAACCACATGGGTCTATCGAAGACTTTCCCAGTCCAAGCCAATAGAACCAATTACCAAACAACATGCTCATGCAAATTCACAAAGCACCCTAGGGCTTGTCAATTACTATATATAGAATACAAAAAGTCTAAAAGATACTCATGCAAATCCACAAGCACCCTAGGCTTGTCAACTTATTTTATACCACAAAGCTACAACTAAATAAGAAACAAACAAAAGCACAATATCTCAATATAAACATGCTACCACACACAGCTTTAATAACTTTATAGTCATAACATGCAGCTTAACCTTAATAACTACTGTAACTAAAAACCCGCTAATTTGGTTCAGTCAAAATATACTATATGATACCAAAACTATCCATATACTTATCCAATCCTTTCTTAAATGTTGGAATCGAGTAGCACTCAACAACCTTATGTGGCAAACCATTCTAAAAATTAACAACCCTATTACTGAATGAATACTTTCTTATATTAAGATGGCATGCCTTCTTCTTAATTTTCTTACTGTACCCCCTGGTCTCCCGTCCGTAGTCTACTACGAAGAATTTATTGGTATCCGTATTATCAATAAATGTAAATATTTTGTAGACTTGTATCAATCAATGTATCAGTCTCCTCTAAGAAATTTTTTCTACGGAAAACATTCCTAATTCCTTCAGCCTCTCCTCATAGCTCTTACCCTCAAACACATAAATCATCCTTGTTGCTCTACGTTGCACTCTCTCTAGCATATCTATGTCTTTCCTCCAATAAGGGGTCCAAACTTGTGCACAATACTATAATATTAGCCTAACATAGCTATTAACAGTTTGCTTTACTTATTGCTCTTGAAAACAACATCCGATTATATTAGCCAAACATCTTATTAGCTTATTTTTTGCTTCCAAACACTTGATTAGTTATACCTACTTTCAAATTACTGCTTATAAATCAAACCTAAATCTTTTTTTCTTGGTCTAATCCCCATTAATATCTTATTTGAAACTTATTAGAGTAACTAGGTGAAGAACCTTACACTTTTTACTATTAAAAATTCATTGCGCATTATCTGCCATCTAGCTTTAATGGATCAAGATCATTTTGAAACATTAATACATCCTTCACTATTCCTAACTGAAGTGGCCACTTTTGTACATCTGCAAACTTAGAAACCTGTGGGACACCACTCTTCATAATGAAACAATAGTGCGCCCCAGCACTGAATCTTGTGATGACATCACTCTTCCCTATTCAATGATATGACTTATGCATTAAAATTGTTACACGACTGCTTCATCCACAACCACTCTTTATCAAACTATGTAACCACTGCCACCTATCCCACATTGCAATAACTTCTTCATAGCCTTATGTGGGGACCTTATCAAAAGCTTTGCAAGCTAAATATATAATATCAACTGAATCTCCTCATCGTTAAGGTCGAAATTAGTGATTCCAAGAAATACTAAAAGTTTGTCTGACATGAACTACCCATTCTTGAAACCGAACTGGAAGTCATACAATACCTTTTATCTTTCTAAATATTTCTCTAATACCTTTCAGTAACCTTTTCCAGAACCTTTTCAAACCCAGAGTGTTAAGCTAACTAGCCTATAAGTTTTCCAAAATCTTCCTTGCTACCTTTCTTAAAATAGGACACCATATGCCTGCTTTCGAGCCATCTCGGTACCTCACAAAATTGTCATATAGATCGCTTAAGAAATCAAAAATACAGCCACTTGCAATGCTGTTATAACCCTCCTTCCAGATTCTATCCATACGTATCACCATCAGGGACCTGCAGCTTTGCTTGATATCAATATGGTCTAGTTAAACCGTTTAATATCTTTTACGTCCAAATTTAAATTCTGTAAGTCTATTTGTACATGACAACAAGAGCTATTAGTCTCTCAAACTTATTATCTAATCTTTCTTCAGTAAGGACTGACGCAAAATAAGCATGGAAAATGTTGACCAACTCTTATCTAACTCACTAAATATTATCAATTTTTAATTGCCAACCTATTCTTTCTTACTTTTAAATTTATTAAAGCTATAAAATCTTTTTCAGATCCTTATTACTATCCGGCTAAATTAATTACTACCTCTCCTTTGCCTTTCCTTATGACTGGTTAGTTTCATTTGCTATTTTTCCAAACTTTCCTAAATCATCCTCCCTTTACACCCTTGAACCTATTGCCTTTAGAAAAAATATACGCTTTGTATGATTTCTTGCATCTATCTCTCGTATTTACCAAACAGGTTTTCTCTTCCCACCCTAATGTATCTTTAAACATACAGCTAATATTCATTAACAATTTGCTGTAAAACTGTTCCCACAATCTGGATAAACAAGTTTTGGTCTTTAAAACTCTTTTATCCCAGTCAGTTGTACTAAGAAGTCCCAAAATTTAGCGTAAACATGCTATTTCAAACTCTTAAGATCTTCCTTCATTAACGGTGCAATTTGGGGCCCACAATCACACCTTCATATTAAATCTAATTATATTATGTCCACTAAGTCCTAAATTCTTCTCAACTTCAACCTCATCTGCCATACTTTCATCGTTAGTTAATATTAAGCTCTAATAAATAACACCATTGTTTTGGGTTCATGGACCATCTGGCTCAAAATGTTACCTAGTATACAATTTATAGATGTCAGAATACTATGGTCTATCATTAACAGTGATCCCAGAATGCTAGGCAAATTACGAAATCACCATTAGCACATATACCTGTTCTTTACTGCACTGCTGTCTTAATTTCTTTCACAATTTCGAGCTAATTTTGACTCTGCAAGAGGTCTATAAAAATTGCCCCATATTCTATATTATTTATTGTACATAAGAATCTACCCACAGCGATTCAATATCATGATATATTTTTAAATGTCAGTCACTAACATATTGAATATTGCTTTTAACAAAACTCCACACACCACTTTCTTCCTTTTCTACGCTCGTATAAATTAAATGAAATATCTGTCCCCCAATTCAGTATTCCTGAAATGAGTTTCCATATAGTCTCATTAAACCCATGCTCAGTTCTATGCACCGACAATAATGTTCTAGATTCCCCCATTCAGTGTATAATCTAATCAGCTCATCTTTTTATCTATTTATAATGCCAATATCAGTTTCGTAAAAGTATTTGAATATTCGAAATGCTGTATCATTTTAATTAGCTATCATCATATCTTAACCTAGCAACAACACTAGTTATCTTATCTCACCTCTATTAACCAACTACCATCTTTATTATTCGTATCCAGATTTAGCCCTACTAATTCATACTTACTATTTTATTTTATAAACAAGTCTCCAAACTGATAATGAAAAGCCCCAACACCTATACGACTCAAGTGAACTCCCTCTGCTGCAAAAAGATCTTTATCCAGATTTTCTCTCCGCAAATCCAAAAACCTAATATTTTCTAAAAAACTAATTTCCTAAAAACCCTTTTATTACACCTAAAGCCCTCCTCCCCCATTCCTGAACTGCCCCTAACCTAAAGTAAAGACCCAAAAACACAAAAAAAATTCAGCAACCTCCACCTTCTCCCATTAGCTTTCATCTTCTGAATCAACCTCTTATAATCTCTATTAACTCTTCTGACCTTCTATGTCCTATGTTATCACTACTGTTACATGCACAATCACATTTGAATACACCATCTTGGTAACAAACATCCATCTCGATCTAACTCTATCCTAATCCACGATATCACTTCAACTCTGGCACACTAGATAACCCATCACTTCAATAGTTTTCTTTTTATCTCGATTACATTTTGACAAATCCTACCCTCACAGCTCCTATACGTATCACTTAGAGCTCCTGTCCACATCATACTTAGGCAAGTGTCATCTCACCTTCTCCGCTTTATAAAGAAAAGCTTCAACACTTGCCATTGCCCTCTTCTGATTCTTTCCCATCTTGAAGATCAGTACGAACCTGTTACTGCAATGTCAAAGCCTCTGACCTGACTTTCGAGATCCCATTCTATTACTTTCATAATTTCTAACTCCCATTCATCTGCAGACCTAATAACTCAACTACTTATCCTTTTCCCTCTCATCTTCCTGCCTAGGTAATCCACTATTCCATCTACCCTTATACCCGCTCCCTCCTCCTGCCGATCATCCCTACCTATACTTTTCCCTAACCACTTCCCTCCTTTCCTCAACTCACAAACAACATTCACACTTTCAAGCTTCTATTCAGTATTTCAACCTGTCTTGCAATCTCAATTCCTGACACAAACACCATTTCTCTGACATTCAAATAATACAAACATGAACATCATTTATCATTACTTCCACCTCTTCACACTCCGCACCAGTTAGCACATCCAGCATGCATAGCCATATCTTTAAACTTAATTATAAACTTTTACTAGACTGTCCTATTATTTACCAACTACGGGCTTACAAAAATATCCACTGAAGCCTAAAAAGACTCAAACAAAAAATCTTTTACTAACAAGGTTGTTAAAAACTTTTAAACATCAGCTTGCAATTCTAGCCTCTAGCTTACGGACAGTATACCTTAATCACAAAAATTCGATAAGGTAGCCGCCTTAACTACTAAGGTATTGGGCTGCTGGAAACTTAAATTTCAATTTAAGATTAATCACAAAACTACAATATTAAAATAACAATTATAAGAAGAAGTTGTAATTATATACAGCAAAAAACTATTTGCTTCCCATACCATCTCTCCACGCACACCAAGTAGACAGTACTATTGCTTCGCACACTCTGATAATATTCACTTTGTTATGAGAATATTTAATTTAATTATAATTATAAGAAAATCACAACATAACAGTTATCTATAAAACAACTGTAGTTTCAAACACATAAAATCTATTAATTAACCCCCCCCAAGAAAAGAAAACTGCAAATACACATTATACAGTAGAACATCTCCTAACCTAACTGCCTTAGTTATTGAGGCTTCAAAGCCTAGGCCAGGGATATATAAAAATTATAAGGCAGGCCTACTTTAGTGTATCTTGTGATTTTCATAAAAATCGGCGATGAAGACGTTCTGCCGTACTATTACCCAAAACAAATAGCACAAAAATACACAATAAAAAAACAAATTATACACTAAAATGGCAAGCACAGGTAAAGGTTGTATTATTGATAATAAAACATGGTCGTGATATAGCCTTAACATCGGCACCACTAAATTCCTATTTGTAGCAAAGCACACCACAAATATACTCATTAACGCCTGAGTACGACGAAGCTAGAGGTAATACAGAATAGCTCACATTATCTCGCTCCAACCCAGCCTCGAAACTTGGGCACCTCGCTTACTAGGCGAATGCTCTACCAACGAAAACACAACCTCCTCTGACCAAGGCAAACTATAAATGGTTTGACTTTGTTGAAGTTTGTTCTATAAAACAGGGTTGCCAGCTGGTTTGGGGTATCTTTAGCCACACATTAGGTAAAATTTAGACATTATATATATATATATATATATACACACAAATATATAAAAAGTATATATATATATATATATATATATATATATATATATATATATATATATATATATATATATATATATATATATATATATATATATATATATATATATGGTATTGTTCTATATTTGAATCAGTTCATATTTATAAAAACTATTATATACTTTCACATATATATCTTCTATTTTGCTCATTTTAGTATTTTATTTTAGGATATAGTATTTTATTTTATGATATAGAAACTATTAGCTATATTCAGTATTTTAGTTTAGTGGAATTTATATTTTTGTCCCTGTTAATATAATTCACCAGAATTTTCACTAAAAAATCTCAACGAGCATCACTTCAAATTCAAAATCCGTCCTATTAAGTCGTGCTTGTGAAAACAAAAAATTAATCAAAATGTAAAAGGGTATAGAGGTAAATTTCTTCATTTCTTTTCAAATATTTTTACTATCAATCTATCTCTATTCTCTTTACCTTCTCACCAATCAAATTTACCCTAACTAAGATTTTAAGTGCTAGGTTACAAAAGCCAAGAGGCAGAGTTATCTAAGGACTATCAAAATCTTATTCAAAGAGCAAAAAAATCTTTGAAACAACAAATTCAGGTAAGGCTAATGTAGATTCACAATTATACTTATATATCATTTTTTAAAACCTTATATCTTTCAAAGATTTTTTTTTGTAATTAATTTAATCTGCTTTAGATTAAATTTTCGTCAATTGTGTAATCTATATTGGTCTTAACGAACGGATTTGTTGCAAGTTCTTGATAACTCGTGCCTATCAATTGCAAATTACAATCAAACTATCTCCGAAGCTTATAGCAGTTTTCGATATTTTGTGTATTATTAGGTCAAAATCATTTAAAATTAAGATTTATTTTATAAAAACTATTATATACTTTCACATATATATATATCTTCTATTTTGCTCATTTTAGTATTTTATTTTAGGATATAGTATTTTATTTTAGGATTTAAAAACTGTTAGGTATATAAAGTATCTTTTATTTAGTTTTAGCGGAATTTATATTTTTGTCTACATGTGGTATCCATTTTCACTAAATTTCACTAAAAAATCACATTGTCTTGCGACAATTGTGGAATCACTTCTAATTCAAAAGCGGTACTATTTAGTCGTGTTTGTGTAATCAAAGTTAAAATTCAAAATGTAAAAGGGTATAGAGGTAAATTTCTTCATTTCTTTTCAAATATTTTCACTATCAACCTATCTCTATTCTCTTTACCTTCTCACCAATCAAATTTACCCTAACTAAGATTTTAAGTGATAGATTACTAAAACCATAAGGCAGAGTTATCTAAGGACTATATATCAAAATCTTATTCAAAGAGCAAAAAAATCTTTGAAAACAACAAATTCAGGTAAGGCTAATTTAGATTCACAATTGTACTTATATATCACTTTTTAAAACCTTATATCTTTCAAAGATTTTTTTTGTAATTAATTTAATCTGCTTTAGATTAAATTTTCGTCAATTGTGTAATCTATATTGGTCTTAACGAACGGATTTGTTGCAAGTTCTTGATAACTCGTGCTAGCAATATTGCAAATTAAAATCAACCTCTCCGAAGCTTATAGCAGTTTTCGATATTTTGTGTATTATTAGGTCAAAATCATTTAAAATTAAGGTTTATTTTAATATAAGAAAATAATAGACGGTAGAAGCCACGTGGGCCTATCCAGACTAGCCTATTGGTGTTTTTGTCCTAAGTTTAGTTAGTCTTAGTGTAATTAATTCAAAATTTGGTATGAGAGTTAGATAAGCAATGCATCATTGCCTAACCCTTCCATTACAGTGATTTCCTAAAAAATTCAAGCTCAAACTTAGGCCTAGGTCATTTTCAACCTCAAAATTTGTTTTTTTTGTGTGTGTGTGGTCTTCTAAACCCTTTCAAAATTCAAATCAAATAATTTGTCCTGGTGGTAGGCCATATCTCATTTTTCCTCAAAAAATTCAATTTCAAAGTTAGGCATTATAGGCCTAGATCACTTTCAACTTCAAATTTTTATTTTTTTTTGTCTAATAGACCTTTTCAAAATTCAAATCAAATAATTTAGCCTGGTGGTAGGCTATCTTTCATTATTTCACCTTCCTTCAAGGTTTCATTTGTCCTTGGGTCATTCTAGCCAAATTTCAGCGAAAATGTCTGACCCAGAGATACAAGCCCTTCTTGATAGAGTTAATAAAAAATCTAAGCCAAAAAATCCAAGCCTATATTTCAAGCCATTTCATCCCTCAAGGCACAAGTAAATATTTATCTTGGTCAAATAGAGAGTAGGCCTATAGATAATAATAAAGATAAAGATGCAGTTTATGTAAAGGATCTTGTAGAGGAAGTAGAGTCGTTGTTAAGAGATATTAAACAAAAGGATACAAATATAATAAAAATATACAATGATAATGAAGTTGACTCCCTCATTCCTGAGTTTCATAATAAGGAGTTGTGTAGTCAGATTCAGTACCAATGCTCGATTAAATCAAAATTAAGTGAATTAAAATCTAAAGGGGATCAAAATTCAACCCCTCAAAAAAATACTTGCTCTCATCTAAGTGAATCTGTTCTTAGAGCTATAGATTGTGGTTTCTTTGAGGGCAATGAAACTGATAAGTTTGCTTATAAAACCTTCATTTCAAAATTTAAGAGCTCCTTAGATTTACAAAAAAATTTAAGTGAATCCATTAAACTTCATTGCTTAAAAAATAAATTAAAGGGATATGCGTACTCCCTAATTCAGAATCTTTCTATTAGTGATAATAATTATAATAAAGCTCTTGAACTTCTAGATAAAGAGTTTTTAGACGAAAAATTTATCATTGATGAAATCATTAAAAAAATCATATCTTTAAAACCAGTATTTGACCCAACATATAATGCGACTAGGGTTTACTTAAATGATATCAGAACATTAATATATGAACTTGAGAGTTATAACCTCAAATATCTTGAGGAGGCTACTGGATTAGTAGTACTTAGCCACATAGTTTTATCAAAATTACCTAATGTGGTAGTCAAAGAAATTACTCGCAAGTTGAATACCAATTACCCTGATTTAAATCAAATATTTGATAGCTATAATGAAGTTATCAAAAATATTGTTAAAACGTCAAATCATAATAAAGGTCAAAATTTCAATCAAGTCCCTTCCCATAATACTCATTCAAAATTTAAAAATGTAAATACTTCAGATAAGCCTAATTTTAAATTTAAAAATAATGAAAATCAAAGGACGAATGAGTCCTTAAAATCTAATAATAGGCCTGATTCCAACTCTGCTTTGCAAAATTTCAAAACTCATACTAATGAAGTTAGTGGAAATGAAGCTTCTCATGGTATTGATTCTTCCACTTCTAAAATCAAAGGTTATTCGAGATCATGTAAGTTTTGTTCATCCCAAGGTCATGTGATGACCAATTGCAATGTTTATCAAACCTATGAGTTAAGAATTAAAAGGTGTAATGAAATAAATCTATGCCCCAAATGTTCAAGTACTAAACATACTGCAGATCAGTGTCCTGGACTTGAGGAGCAACTTTCTTTTAGTTGCCAAGTTTGCAATAAAAGAAGTCATATTACAGCTCTTTGTAAGCAAAGGAAAAGTTCCACCCTCACAAATGTATGTCTTAGCTTTAGCCAAAGCACCAACAATTTATATTTGTTGCCATCAATTACTATAAGGATTGGTAGGGGTAAATATAAAAACTTATTTAGGTATTAGCACCCGCACTTTGAAAGAGACTGTTCTTGATGTATATATGGACCAGTCTTGTTTCACCCTTCCTCTTTTGGTTGATGAGGATCTTAAATTAAGTTACGAGATTAAGTTCGTAGATCAGGCTCTAATTAATTTAAAAAATAAATCTTACAAATTGGCTGATTCTGGCTATAAAGAGTCTAATAACTCATTTTTCGATTTGGATGCCTTAATTGGCATTGATTTAATAGAGTATTTCCCTCAACTAGAATTGATTAAATGTATGAGTGGATCTGCTTTTAAGTTAAGAGATGGTTCTATTATTCCATTTGGAAATATTACTAATTTTATATACAATAATCAAATAAGAGTTTCAAATCCATCATCAATTGTTCAAAATCATAATCATATTCAAAATCAAAATCTAAATCAAAATCAATTGCAGGTTAACCATACTTTGGTTAATGCAGTCTTAAACCCTGTACATTCTTACTTTAATCCTTTAAGCCACATACTAAGTAATTCTGAGGTAGAGCAAGGATTAGAAAACATGTTCAAATTAGAGTCCTTAGGTATAGAAGGTATGAATAATAATAAATCTGAAGATGATTTGAAACAGATTGAAAAATTCAAAGGTGGTATAGAGTTTAAAGACGGAAAATATCATATAGATCTTCCATGGATTGAAGATAAACTTCCCTTGTTGCCATCAAACTATAACATTGCTCTTGCAGTGCTTAATAGAGTTCATAAAAATTTGGAAAGTAAAGATTTAGTTAAAGCCTATGATGATGTCTTTCAGCAACAATTAGCTGATGGTATTATTGAAGAGTTCAGTGTATCTCCCTCTGAGTATAAAAATTATATTTGGGTTCCTCACAGACCTGTTATCAAAACTGATGAACAAGTATCAACAAAGGTCCGGCCTGTGTTTAACTGTTCTCTTAAAACTAATTCTTTACCATCTCTAAATGAGGCAGCCTATACGGGACCAGATCTTATGTCTTCCTTATTAGGACATTTATTCCGGTTCAGATCAAATCAGTTTGTCATGTTAGCGAGACATTAAACAAGCCTTCCTTCAGATTAAGTTAAAATCTATCGAAGACCGCAATCGCTTTTGCTTTTTTTGGAAAAGTAATGGTCAATTAAAGGCTTATCGATACTCAACCATTGTTTTTGGTTTCACATCCTCACCTTTCATCCTCAATTATATCATTAAGCATCATGCTCAGTCTTATGAGGATGATGCATGTACTCAGATTCTATTGAATAATTTTTTTGTAGATAATTTAATTATTAGTGGCAATGATCTACAACATTTAAAAGAACTTTATCATGAATGCAACAAAAGAATGGAAGATGGTGGTTTCCATCTTAGAAGTTGGGACTCTAATAATGATCAATTAAGAGCTATTATGGAAGGAGAGGGTAGAATAGTTCAACATCAGGAATCAGAAGATAAGGTTCTTGGATATCTTTTTAATCCTCTTACAGATAAGTTAAAACTAGCAAAATTTTCAGTAAATGCTGATGCAAATACCAAAAGATTGTTGTTATCAGCTGTGTCCAAGGTTTTTGATCCTTTAAATATCTTTTTACCCGTAACTTTAAGAGGTCGGCTATTAATTAGGAAATTATGGCAATTAGGTCTCGATTGGGATGAAAAGGTCCCTGCTGATGTTTTAGTTTCCTGGTCTTCACTATGTTCAGATTTAAATAAATTACATAATATTGAAATTGAAAGGTGTGCTTTCTCACCTTCTCCCTCAAACTCTTTATTCGTATTTTGTGATGCTTCTTCATCTTGTTATGGTTTTGTCGTTTATAGTATAGGTCAAGGTTCTAATTTAATATTCTCAAAGGCCAAGGTGGCCCCTCTCAAATCTAGGGCTTTGCCCTCTTTAGAGTTGTTGTCTGTGTTCTTATTTTTCAAATGTATCAAATCAATATTATCAGAATTTTCTAATGTTCAGTTCAAAAACATAAAGGTGTTTGTAGATGCTCAAATTGTCCTTTCATGGCTCCTATCTGGAAAGGCAAAAAATAAAAATGTTTTTGTAAATAATAGGCTCAAAGAAATTTATCAAATCAAAAATCAAGTTGAGCAAGAGTACAAAGTATCCATTTCTTATGCTTACATCAATACTGCTGAAAACCCAGCAGATCTGATTACCAGAGGTGTTACAACTTCTATTTTTCTTTCAAAATTGCCATTATGGCTAAAGGGTCCTTCTTGGATTCTCCTAGATCAATCTCAATGGCCTATTAGTAAACTTAAATGTTTGTCTGAGGCCAATAAGGAAAAGACTTTGCAATGTCACACATCTGTGGTAGCTACTCAGTCTTTATTACAATTTAAAGATTACTCAAGTGTGCATAGGCTTTATAAAGTAACTTCAAAAATATTCAAATTCATTAGCAGGAGTAAAGGGTTGGATGAAGATTGTGATCAGAAAGCCCAACTCTATTGGTTGAAGATAATGCAGCAGCATTGTTTTTCTAAGGAGATATTATTTCTCCAAAATCCTAAAAAGGATGAAATTCCACTGCTGGTCAATCAACTTAACTTATTCATAGATGATAAAGGCCTAATCCGATCCAAAGGTAGAATTGCCAAGACACTTTTATATAATGATGATGTGATAAATCCAATTCTTCTTGGCAAGGATCATCATCTCACTAAATTAATAATAAGAGATTTTCATTCAAGATGTCAACACTTGGGTGTTCAAACCACTATCAATTTCATCAGAGCTCATGGCTTCTGGATTACCAAGGCCAGGCAGGCTGTAAAGAATGTTTTGTCAGACTGTATAGTATGCAAAAAATTTAACAGTATACCCTTTAAATATCCAAAAATGACTAATCTTCCTCATCATAGAGTTAATTTTGTGCGTCCTTTTGAGCATACTGGCGTGGACTTTACAGGACATCTCTTTGTAAAGATTAATGATAAGGAATTTCAAAAAATGTATCTGTTAATTTTCACCTGCCTTAATATCAGAGCTATTCATGTTGATGTCCTTCCAGATATGTCCACTGAATCCTTTTTACTTTCATTCCAACGTTTCACAAATATATATGGCATACCATCCAATTTGTACTCAGATAATGCCAGGAATTTCAAACAAGGTGGAAATATACTGTTAGAATCTTTGTCTTCAAATATGTTCTCCGAACATATGCGTATCAATAACATCAAACATTACAAGATTCCAGTCTATTCCAGTTGGGTGGGATCAGTTTGGGAGAGAATGATACGAACAGTTAAGGGATGTCTCTATAAAACTATAGGTAAAGCAACCTTAACCTACTTTCAACTGTTAACAAGTATTTCAAATATCACCAATGTTATCAATTCAAGACCTTTAACCTATAGGTCATCAGATAATGATTTGGAAGTTATTGCTCCAAATTCCTTTTTGAAGCCTTATGGCAATTCAAACCTCATATTCAATGAAGTTTCCACCCCCATATGGAAAAAACTTCCTCCCTCACAACAAGACTTAGCCATAACTCTAACTGCTCAAGGAAGAGTTTTGGAGACTTTCAGGGAATTATGGTATGAGTCTTACCTATTAAATTTGCGCCAGACTAGTAGAAATCTCTATCAGTCAGAGTGGACCAACAGAATTAAGGTTGGAGATATAGTTCTGATACACACACCTAATAAGCCTAGACCCTTCTGGCTTTTGGGTAGAGTTCTGGAAGTCATTGTTGGTGATGACGATAAGATCAGGAGTGTGTTATTAAAAAAGGGAGATGGACAAACCTGTCACTATTCTATTTGTCATCTCTACCCATTGGAGTTATCTATTACCCACTCTGTCTCCAGTGGAGAAACTGATGCTGAGGCAAGCAGTGATCTCTCCAATTCAGATGGTCAAAACAATGAAAATACAGATCAAGTTGATCAATCAAATTCAAATTCAGTTATTCAAAGTAATAGTGATACTGCTATTGTAGATGTACAACCTTCAACTTCAGGTATAAATTCACCTCAACTTGACTCTCAACAAAATCAAATTTCTCAGCTCAATTCAGTCAAAGAAAGACCTCTTAGACAGGCTGCTGTCAAGTGTCAAGAATTCCTTCGCAGGAATTTATCTGATTTGTAAAAAACTTTAATTCTTTTAATTGCAATGGTTTTCATTGCAACTCTTCAGTGGGAGGATATAAAAACTATTATATACTTTCACATATATATCTTCTATTTTGCTTATTTTAGTATTTTAATTTAGGATATAGTATTTTATTTTAGGATTTAAAAACTATTAGGTATATAAAGTATCTTTTATTTAGTTTTAGCGGAATTTATATTTTGTCTACATGTGGTATCCATTTTTCACTAAATTTCACTAAAAAATCACAATGTCTTGCGACAATTGTGGACTCTTATAATTCAAAAGCGGTACTATTTAGTCGTGTTTGTGTAATGTAATCAAAGTTAATCAAAATGTAAAAAGGGTATAGAGGTAAATTTCTTCATTTCTTTTCAAATATTTTCACTATCAACCTATCTCTATTCTCTTTACCTTCTCACCAATCAAATTTACCCTAACTAAGATTTTAAGTGATAGATTACTAAAACCAAAAGGCAGAGTTATCTATGGAATATCTAGATCTTATTCAAAGAGCAAAAAAATCTTTGAAACAACAAATTGGTAAGGCTAATTTAGATTCACAATTGTACTTATATATCACCTTTTAAAACCTTATAATATATAAAAGAGTCTTCAAGGGGGTGCTGAGCCCCAAAACATTAGAAATGGACGCAGAAGGCTGAAATTTGGTGAGTGGATAGAAGATAACGAATAAAATAGAGTACTGAGGTTAAATTAAGTGTCTGAAAAAAAAAAATTCAAATAACATTAATATTTTACATATTTAGTAATCATAGTATTAATAATATTTACTCCCATGCGAACGTAGCTCGTTTTTCAGGCAAGCTTAAACGCTCGCGTTTCAGCGTCGCATATAGCGACGTTGCTTGCAATTATTATTATTATTATTATTATTATTATTATTATTATTATTATTATTATTATTATTATTATTATTATTATTATTATTATTATTATTATTATTATTATTATTATTATTAAGTGAACGTGTAATCATGATTTTGATTTTATATAATAGATAAAAGATCGATAATTAGCGATTCACACTGATTTTCTATGACAATTTTTTAGTGATACAATTAAACGAATCGTATACAGTATATATCGTTGTTAGAGTCAAAATAAGCTATTTTTGTACTTTTGTCAAGGTTGGTGATTTTTTTGATTTTTTTGAGAAAAAAAAACAATTTTTTTTTTTTTTTTTTATTTTTTTTTTTTTCATATACGTGACATCACGCGAAATTAAATTGTAAACAAACTTTTTTTAAGTTCGATATAGTATTATTTTTTGTGATTTATTCATTCTATATAAATCAAAATGGAAAATTAGGAAGGGTAAGTAACTGTGAAACAATGAAACAGTAACACTAAAGAGTGTTACAGACTTTCGGGTTACAATGCCAAATACCAAAAGTTTGTTGAAAATTGAAAAAAATATATATTAAAAACTTCATAATATATATATAAATTAGCGATATTGAGAATCGGAATTTTAATGGTGAATAAAGGGTCGATTAATACTTAACAGTAACACCTGATATTATTTGTAATATTGATAAATGTTACATCAGAAATAAAAAAAAAAACTGTTTGAAACATGATCCTTTGTTTACAATAGTGTAGAAATTTGGAACAGAGTAGCCTTGCTATATTATTATTTTAATTTTTTATTTCAATTGAAAAAAAAAAATAAAGATACAAAAAAAAAAAAAATGAAAATATGTATAAAAAAGCAAAAAATCAAAAAATCTAAAAATCATAATTTTTTGATGAAAAAAATGAAGTGAAAAAATCAGTTTGATTATATCAATTTGATTTTAACCGTGCCATCCCTGACTTTTGTAGATAAGCGTTTTTTAGCAATTGGAGGATAAGGTCAAATTTAGTGTTTTTTCTGTTTCGTTTTTTTTAAACTAATACCTACATTACTACGTATCTAAACAAAAAGATGTTGTAAATGACAAAGAATACTAATATCGTTTCCAAATGTCTTTAATTAAATTTGCATTAGAAAGAGATACAGTAAAATAAATAGAGTTGAACATTAAAAACCATGTCTTTTGCCGCTTTCTCTGATGTATTGAAGTTCCTTTAATCAAGGTCTAACAAAAAGGAGAAGGCAAACCATTTCAAAGTCCTGAAGAATGTTTCTTTTTTATTCGCAATATTTAAACTCCAAAAATCAGAATTCAGAGACGATAAAATATTGTGGGGAATAGATCAGAAACAATAAAGAACTCTAGATTAGAGATATTATCTGCAATTTACACCATTTGATAACTCCGCGAAGGAATTGAGTAAAACTAATAGGTTCACAATTACCAGAGATTTTGGAGCTATTGGAAAGAATTGTGCAACAAAATTTCAATCTATGCGAGCCCAGAAATAAGGTCGTATTCCTTAAATGCTGCTGTCTATATAAAGGGAAGGAGAAGAAGAGCCAACATAGAAAATGTGGAGAAAGCTAAAGCTTGAAATCTGGAACAAACGGGGGAAACAAAAATCTTACATAATCTGGTTTGACTTGGAACTTAAAGCCGATTAATAAAATATAATCTATCAAATAAACCACTTTAATGACAACACCTCGCAATTATTCTAAATGTCTGTACCAATCCTCTCCTATCACTCACTCCGATATCACCGATCCTTTTGATCGAGAACCCTACCAACTACGCATAAAATTCACATGGACGATATATTCTTTATTCTACATGTCTACTGATATATATAAATGTGTAATTAGGGCTGACAGCGCGACTCACGCAACATCTGTGTTATACACAATTTTCAATCTCTCTGACTTTGAGCAGATTCACACACATTTTCCTGCGTTGACACTCCTCTGACACCTTTCAGTTCTTATTACCGACTCGAAACCCATCACAAGTCAACTACAGTTGCAATATCACAATTCTTGATTGGCAATTACCGAATAATGAGGTATACTTATTAACTTATCATGAGCCACTATACTCTTTTCACTGATCACACTATGGTTTTTAAATATAAGTTGACACAAAGTCAACTAAATTATATTGGTCACACCATTTATGAGTTCTTTTAACACCAACATAGCCTTCACCAAATTACGACTCACAGGTTTAAACAAATTCAAATACTTTAGTTTTGATTCCATTGCTCTAGAGATGAAAACTAAATTTCTAAACTCAAAATATCACAATGCGCCTCAATTTAGTATTCAGCTTGAAAATGTCTCGCAAATTACTTACATGTGTACCTCAATGAGTAATCTTTTCGTCCCTCCAAAATATGGTGCCTAAATAGAAGAATGAAATCCTTTATTATGTTATGCAAAGATACAGCAATTCACGCCTAATTGAAGTATTAAATTAATTCAAACGAAATATAACTATTATATATATAAAGTGTTCTTTTCCTTCATTTAACTAGTGTATTACCTATATTCAATTGACTTTCTGTCAAAATGGTAAAGTATTTCTCACGATTCCTATCTACACTAAATACCTTGCAGTAACTAGCTCAACCGTGATTTTTAAAATTTAATCACCGAGAACAGTGAAGTTGACTTTTATACCCTCACTCTCAAATACAGGCCAAAGGAATCACTAGAGATACTTCAAGTAAAGGTCAGCAAAACCACCACATTGCAAAGAGAGACAGAAGTTACAATCCTTTCTGTTATACTGCTTATATTAAAACTAACTGTGCTCGCAAGCATATAATCATCGATGTCAACCGTCACTCTTCTCAAAGTCTAACGTCAAAAATAAACGTTCTACTATAAATACCCTAAAACTAGGTATATATGCAAGAACACACTTACTATATAATAAGATCTCCTGTGTAGACCTGGTTAGTATATGGAAATTCTATATTATTTACTGCTCTCCTACCGAAGTGTACACCTTACGCAGATTAATACCTATCATATCGAGACCATTTATGATACAACGGTCTCTCTTCGTATTACAAAATATAACAAAGAAATCGAAATACAAAATAACCAAGAAATCGTATGGCCCCTCTGCGCTCGTTTATCTGGAGTGAATTTTGACACAGTGAAATTATCTAGCTATACTACATATACTCGACATGTATATGTACGCATATTATCTTTCTACTTTCTTCATCATCTCTTAGTCGACATTTTACGACTACTCTATTATATATAGGCTTTAATTAAAAAATGCTTAAGTCTGACCACCACTAAAAAAAAAGTTCAAAGAACACTATTTCTCTTGATATCCCAATTTATGTAAGTCTAAAACTTCTAATACCACAGTCTTTAATAACACAATTAGTATGTAACTCATGTTAAGTCACCTCCAGCATCATTTGCCCCGAAGTCCGAACACCCTGCACTACCACATCCATATAGCATCAGTTATACACAAATATAACCCAGAGATTTGAAGACCGTCAAGACACTATTAGATGGTAGGAAGTGTCTGTAAGGAAGGCAACGGAGTTATGGACCTGTGTCTTTTAATTCTTAAAGAATGTCTGCGATTTATCCTCAGAGATGTATCATGATACAAGCCTACAAAATATATTACATGTATGATAACATAGAGATCAATAAAAGTTCTTCACTCCAGTAGATCTCGCTGGCAGAGTGGGAAGACTTCCAGCTTGTGTCGTCCGCATAAGAAAATTAAGATAGATCATGGCAATCTTTTGCCCATTATCCACGAATTACTCACAATTTATTTGTCTCATATAATATCGCGTTGTCATTAACTTACTGGAAGGAGTTTGACACGAGGAGGTGTCAGTTGTGATTTTTTGCTTGAACATTTAGAAAGCGATTGGATATTGGTTACCTACCTTTAATATATTAAGGCTATGCCTGATTATTATATCTAACTAGCTTACTATATATATTTATATAACCTCTATTCATATTTATATCTATACCCTAACCTAACATATATATATTACAAGCCTGTTATATTCATTTATATCTTATACTATATTATATTATAATATGATACTTTTAGCACGCCCACTAGTATATATACTTCTATATTTTATATATAGTTTGGCAACTGTCTAATCAATCATAAGTAATTATTTTTGCGCTAAGTCTCCAAACTTTGTCATTTTTTGTCTTTTACCAGGAATTTTAATATTCAGATTACTTGACATGTTAAATGCAGATCCTAATATTTCAACTAGTAACTTATTAAATCTGTTAGGTCGTGGCTATTTTTTCTTACATTAGTAGCTTATGATACCTAAGTTATACCTGATTATACTATACTGTGCTTACTAGATTTATTGACGCAACTCTACGTCCTAGTCCGTTAATGCTTCAGCCTTTCTCTCCTGGATCCTTTATACACCATGAGCACTCACTAACTTAATTTATGTTAAGTGATTGGTCCTGCAATTTTTATGTGAAATCTAACAATAATAAGTGGGATCCGTCTCAACCACAAACCCATCCATCACATAGTGAGACTTCTTAAACATGCCTAAGGTTACATACTTCATTAATCAATTCTTCGCTCTCTCCTATTCAACTCTATAACTAGCATAATGTTGTGCATGCATTGCATACAGTTCCTTAGCTTCATTTCATTTTCCAATTATACACACCTCGTCAACATATCATTCGATACCACTTGCAAGGCGGCAAATGTCTTTTGTGTATTGTGACAGTCCACACTCTACTGGTGTGGCGCGGCATTTCTTATTATGTGCTTTTACCAATAAATCCTGTATTAACCCTTAGCACCTGATTTAACCTGACGCCCAGGACTCCAATTTTCTTATCTCCTTAAATATACAAAGACCTACATTTGCTCCACACCATCTTATAAATAGTGCTTATCCTAATAGAAAGTTAACCCCCAAATCTATACTGTTTCAATTATTTTCTATTTCTTCTGTGTTTTCATAATTAATTTCCATAATATATATTAAATAGTATATGACTAAATAATTTGTATATATATATTTGACATACTTGATATTGACTATGATTCTAATATTGTTAAACCAATCATTAGCATTTTTGTAAATATAAATAATACAGCTATTAGATATAACCTTAAACAGTTTGATAATAGTTATACAATATAATGGAATGAGTTTCATTAGGCAGGGAGAATTGTCTACTTTAAAATTTAAAAATAATTGGGAATAAATATATTACCTGTTATAAGTTATAGGATTACGGCTAGATCTCACGTAATCTTTTAGTGCAAGAAATAATGCTTCATGGGTCCGGCTCGCTATAGTGACTACAGAGTGTTAGATTTCTAGAGTCTTGGTAACACCGCACTCATTAATAAGTTAATATTGTAAGGAGTATCGACATTCTTCTTTTTATTATGTCATGAATATACCAATGTTCAAAAAAGAGGTTATAATATATATTTATAAACCCTATTACTTGGAGAACAGAAACTTTAATATTTCAGAGATATAAAAAAAAGGCAAAGTTTTGATTTTATAATATAAAAAATACTAGTGTTGTATCTTTATGTTCCTTTATTTAAAACAAAAAGATAGATGAAAATCAAAAATGGACACAATCTATAAGCATAGAGATAAGATATGCTGTTATCTCACGTGGTTGAATTTTAAAGAATTATTTTTACAAGACACCTCATGATATCTTTCATATTTAAATAATATATTTGCAGTAGTGATCTTATAAATTATTGCTCATATATAAATTCAATATATATTATATAGTTTAAAGTTTTTTTTTTTTTTTTTTATTTTTATTATTATATTGCTATTATTTAATCATTTATAACACGTCAATTTAAACTTGCGTAAAAAAAAACCGTCAAAACTAATGAATTTAAAAATTAACACTACATAAATATCCCCACAAATAAGTAAGTTATAAATTTACGTATTAGAACATCAAAAAACAATGGAAAATGATATTACTGAAATAAAAAATAATTTTAATGACCAATATTCTAGATTGAAATTTTAGAGTATAGGGGTTTCACGAAAATTTTTTTGAAACATACCAAGACTTTTTACAGACCGCCTAAACTTTATAAGTAGTCCAATTTATTCTCCATTATATTTTAGTAATGTAATAAAATGGGGATAATCATTATTTCAATTTTTATTGATAATTTTATATGAATGTGAATAAAATTATATACATACTCACATTTTCAGAATAGACCATAATTAAGATAAATGGTAGGTGGTGTAAGAATAATCACCATTCCTGATTCTTAGTGGTTTCTAATTTTCATTAATAATTTCTAAATAAGGACTTAAGTTCGTGTCAAATTAATGACAAAAAAATTCGTCCATAAGAATTATGTATAATTAATAAAAGTTATTTCCCTCTAACCCCTTCCCAAACGTGTGGTGGGAAGGTAAATCTTTTGGTTTTCTAATCTTTGAATGGGAGAAATAATTAAATATTGGTAACACAATTAATTCGTAATTAAATTTAAAACACTGAAAAGAGGAATTTTTTTCCATCATTTATTGTAGAAATGAAAAAACGGAAATCATACAGAACATCAAATCCCTTTATGATTTCAAAAAATTCTGTAGCAAGATGGATGGGTATCATTGTATATATATACCTATATAATATAATACCAATAATATTATATATAATTAATAATATATATAATATATTAAAATATATATATATATCTATATATATTATATATATTATATATATATATATATATATATTATATATATATATAATATAGTTTTGTTAAAAAAACGGTTTTTTTTAATTTGTTTTTTTTTTTTAAAAAAAAAACACGTTTTTTTTTTAAAACAAAATTTTTTTTTTTGTTTTTTTTAAAATTACCTCTTTTTATGTATATAAAAGATGTTTTAAATTATACAGTAGTACCAATACCCCTTCTAGGCCTAAATATTGACTATTAATACGGATTTTATATATATAGTATGATCAAAAAATATATATATATATATATATAATATATATATATTTATATATATAATATATATATATATATATATATATATATATATATATGATGATAAAAAAAAGGATGGTATAACAGGTGGTTTTGGGGTGTCAGGAGAAAATGAGAATGGTAGGAAGGTGATTGATTTCTGTGAGGGGAGAGGTATGTGTGTAAGTAATAACTTTCTTTAAACAAGAGTATTCATAAGTATACCTAGATTTGTAGGTAGAGGTGGTATTGAATGAAAAGTATGATGATTTTGTGTTGGTGAAGAAGGAGATGTTGAAGTATGTATTGGATGTTAAATCAGTGAGGGGTTTAGGAATGGGATTATCGGATCATTATGTTGTTCTATGTAAAATTAAGTTAGTGGGGACTTGGATGGAGAGGAAGGTGATACGGAAGGAAGTGGGTAAAATTAAGAGTGAGAAGTTTAGTGAACAAGGTAATAAGGATAAGTATGTAAGAACGCTCGCAAGTAAATCAGTTGAATGTGAACAAGTTG
>JABUQX010104163.1:35000-37797 GCA_015478945.1 Trachelipus rathkii
GAATGTAAAGATTTATTGTGTGTTAAAATCTTTATTGAAGAGTGTATATATTGTGTGATATAATATAAAGATGTAGATCAAAATATAAATATCTTCGCTATTTTAAGTTTATTAAAACTAATAAAAGATCAATTATACTCAATATAGTTATTATTAAATCTATTCCTAAAAATCAAATCTCAAAATAATTTTGTGAATTTTGTTATATCCTAGGAATTGTGTGCTTACTTGAGGGGTACCTTGTGAATGTTGATTTTTATAGTTTATTTTTATATAAATCCATCCCAACAACTACATAGTTAAGAGTAAATGCTGAAACCTGATAAACAGGAAATTAATTACAAGTGAGAGGAGGTTAAAGTTTATCGTTTTTAGTGTCTATTAAGACAACTATCTCACTTATTAAATTCCCTGCGTATATATAGGATATTTCTTGGAACATCTATGACCTATGAGCAATTCCATTATTTACATAATGCGTTCATTATCTCTCTGTCCTTAATATTGAAGCGGGGTACCATTTTAACAATTTAAAATATACATTCTGTTTAAGAATGATATGTTAAGTTCGAACTAGGTTGAGGTAGATAATTGCAGCTTTAACTCACTGCAGTATAACTTTTGAAGTATTAATTGTAATCTATACTCAATTAGTCAGTTAATCACTTATATATATATATAGTGATAAAACTGAAGGTTGACATTATGAAATAATTTCATCTCCAACTCATTGCTATGTGCTGTTAAAAGTCCACTCATTTTACAATATGTTTTGACCCATTCTAGTAATATTGTAGTAAGATGAATTCACTGCTTGCCTTAAGCATCAGTTTTCTCCACTGTGATTACTAAGGATTAAGTGTAAATTAGTAATAGATATCCAATATATTTATTTTGTATGAGATTGAACAAAAATAGTATATATAATAATATTGTAGGGTTTTTACGAGATAATCTCTCGCCCTGTATTAAAATAATACACTACTCCTGTATTATTTATATATGCATACCTAACTCAATAGATACTTATCACTACTAAAGCTAAACCCTAGCTCGAGAAATACTCGATAAGCGCCAGTTAAGAGTTGATTTCACGTAAGTCGTCTGGGATGAATACGACCTTTACTTTATGGGTGTGGTGACTTGGTGTGGGTCTAATCAGAAACATATTATCGTCCACCCTTAAAGGGTTACTGTGCGATGCAACATAGATCTCTATGTACTTGATAGAGATCTACTATTGCGCAATAATAGGTAAGGACTATACCAAAATTCCCTGAAAGTCTCCCAAAACTCTTCCTTGAGCCAGTTTAGGAGTGTTTGGGCGCGTAAGTCTCTGATAATAGTTGAAGCAGATTGGACTGCGGGGGAATGTATATCTTACACACTACTCGGGCTCGACTTACTCGTCTCTTACACTTGAATATAGATGAGACAACTTTTCCCTTCAAGCGACTACATGTGAACAGCTTTTTTCAAAATATAGGAAAATTTTTGGTGTATGAACATAATAATACACTCTCTACCATAGTTTCTATTTATCTGCTGCTGATGTGCTATATAGGCTCGATTAATAGTTTCTATGTGAATTTAGTAATGCGTGGTAGTATATTTTGATGAAAGCTTGGGCGATAGAGGTAGCCATATGATGCATGGTTAAGATGTTATATGTAGCTACCTAATTTCACCTCTTCGAAAGTTTTAAGGTAATATTATGTGCGTAGTGATATCCTTCTTGATTAGAACATCCTGTTTGAGATCTATTCTCTCTCGCCCAATAAAACTTAGCTACCATCAATTTCTCTACACATGGATAATGACTGTGATTGAGTATCATTGTAATAAATGTATTTATTTTATGTTAGAGTAATGCATATGTTATCCTGAGTGTTGAAAATATATTGTGATATGAATACTCTATGAAAAATCTTTTGTACAGTATATATTTCCAACCTAGTTCCGACATTAATTAGCGTAGACGTGCGGAACGTTGGCTGGATTGCGATAGCGGGAGTTTGATGGTCTGAATAAGTGCGGAGGAGCGCTAGCGGACTACGTTTTCTCGAGGTGCGGAGGTGCGTTAGCGGACTACCCCTTAAATGAGCAGGGTGCCCACTCTGAATATATATATATATATATATTATATATATATTATATATATATGTATATATATATATATATATATATATATATATATTATATATATATATATATATATAATATATATATATAATATACCGGGTATATTATATATATATATATATATATATAATATATATATATAATATATAATAATAATATAATATATATATTATATATATATATATATATATTATATATATAATATATATATATTAGTGATGCAGGATACCATGTATCGGTATCGGTATCGGTGGTATCGGTCGATTTTTGAGGTATCGGTATCTGGATATCGGTATCGGGGTTTTTATCGGGAATTTTGTGAATAGTGTATCGGTATCGGTATCGGCAAAATTTTGCCGATACCTTTAACCGATACCACATATTTATGCGTATTGAAATTTGATTCATATATATATATATATATATATTTATATATATATATATATATATATATATTATATATAATATATATATAATATATATATATATATATATATATAATATATATATATATAATAATAATATATATATATATATATATATATATATATATATATAATATATATATATAATATATATTATTATATATTTCACGTACCATTGTCCCGCATTGCAGAAGGGTGTGTTTGTTTGAAGTTGTGCTTGGTTGGTAAGT
>JABUQX010104164.1:0-17608 GCA_015478945.1 Trachelipus rathkii
AGAGAGAAGAGAAGAAGAAGAGAGAGATATATATGAGGGGGGTGTGGAGCTTATAGCGAGGAGATATTTTGGATAGGGAGTAGTCAAAAGATAGACTCATGATAATATATTCTCAATTATATTCTCCATTATAAATGAGTATATATATTATAGTACAATATAAATGTATACCCAACATCATATACTAGCAGACATATATACATACTGAGTGGCAATATATCTATCTGAACATATCCACGAGATAAGATGACAACCTATTTCTTTATTGTATATCGCATTTTCATAAGTGGCTCTCACGTAAACCTAAGCAAATCACACTATATTTTTCAATTTTAAACATTGAGGATAATAAATCGACATTATATAACACAATAGATATACATTAATTCACAATACAGTTTACACAAGTATATTTAAACAAACAAGGAAATGGATGGCACTCCGAATGACCCTGAAAATGGCAAATGTCATCGTTAGGACTAATGATAAGACTATCTGGTGATTAGGTGAAATATAACATGTTATACAATTATTATATGAAATTACAAATTAAGTTCATTAATATCTAAATACTAAGTAGCAGATTAAAATTCATAACACTTAGACTGGATGCAATACAGACGTGAATTTCTTGGGCTTTTAAAATCGCTTTCAATATGGGTTGTTATATATCACATTAATTCATCAATTCATTAAATGATTCATATTTAGAAATCACTCATCATAAATATTATAAACTATATTTTTATATAATTAGATATAAATAGTATAATAAAATGATAATATAATTAATAATAGATTTAAGATTAAAACTTAAATTTAATAATAACCAATTTTTAAAATTAGATAACAAAAAAACTCTTATAATATATATCATAAAGTAATAAATATGCATCTGATTTAGCATTAAATTAATCAATAATTATATATTTAATCTGAAGAATTGATTTAATTGGATAATATCATTGAATTAAATAATTAATCATAATTAATACTTAAATCAAATATTTACTTTCCTCTAAAAATATGTAAAAAAAAAGTAAATATACTTAATGACACCCAAGTTAACATGTAGAATATTAATATTTATAACAACGGAAGACATGAATAAAACTTTCGGATGAATAGAAAAATATTAATCATAATAATACTAATAATGAATATATATAATAATAATAATAATAATAACTAATAATAAATAACCACATAAATTCAAAATATCATAATAAATATAATAATATAATAAAATCAAATATAACAATAATAATCAATAATAAAAAAATGAATAATAATAATAGATATAATAATAACTAATCTAATATAATATAAATAATCAATACAATAATAATAATAATATATTGAGTAAGTTTTATTTAAGTAAATAATGATGATGGTCGTCATTTATACAGATTTAAGTACTATGTTTTAATTAAAGTACACACAATATTATAATAAAACATTACATAAGTAATCAATATAATAATAATAACTCAGATGTATAATATAATACAATAATTATAAACAAGATTAATAGATAAATAAGTAGAATTACTGTTTAGTTAATTAATCAGGATAACGTATTAATAATAATAAAAATTATTGATAATACATCAAAATAATAATAGAATATATGTAATACTGTAACAATACAATAGATCAATAATAATAAATAATAATAAAAATAGATAATAATAATAATAATATATATACAAATAATAATATATAATAATTGGATTAATAATAAAAATATATATATTTAATACTTAATAAATAATAAATAATTCATATCTATAAGAAATAAGTCATAAAAAAAAAAATAATAGATCTAACTAGATAATAATATTATTAATAATAATTAATAATAATAATAGGTAATCAAGAAATAAATAAATAGATATAGGGTAATAAGACCCAACTCATCATTAAAAAATCACGATAATCAATAATGATAATAAAAGAATCTAGATACAAAATATTACTACAAAATCACATTAAATAAGTAAATAAATAATTAATAGTATATAATAATAGAAATAATTAATAAATCTTTATGCATAATGAATATATGATATAATTAGAGAAAGAAGTAAGGAGCATAATAATTAAGAGTTTTGCAATAAATAATAAATATAATAATAATATTAAAAATAATATAATGAATTAATATATATGTAATATGAAAAAATAAATAAACGAATAAATTTAATTAAGTTAAACTGCCTTTTTTCACAAAATACCAAAGAAAAATAATTAATAATTAATAATAGTAGAAGTAGAAAGAAGGAAAAGAAGGAAGAAGAGAAGAAAGAAAGGGAAAGAGAAGAAGAACGAAGAGGAGAAGGAAAGGGACAGAAGGGACACGAAGGAAGAAAAAGAAAGAAGGTAAACAAATCAATAAGCTTAAGGGATTGAAGGAAGAAGAGACGTAACAACAAGGAACTGAAGGACCTTCCTGGGAAGGAGTGATAAGGAAAGGAAGAAGGAAGGGAAGAAAGAAGAAGATAAGAAGAAGAAAAGAAGAAGTGAAGGAATAAGAAGAAGCCAGGAAGAAGAAGAAAGAAGAAGAAGAAAAAAGGAAGAAAAAAAGAAGAAGAGGAAGAAGGAAGAAGGAAGGAAAGAAAGAAAAGAAGAAGATAGAAGAAGTAAGAAAGAAGAAATAAAAGAAGAAGGGAAGGAAGAAGGAAGAGAAGAGAAGAATTTAGAAGAAAACAAGAAGAAGACATGAAGAAGAGAAAAAGAAGAAGAAGAAGAAAGGAAGAAGAAGAAGTAAGAAGTAAGAAGAATGTAGATGAATACTAAAAAAAGAAAAAGAACACAAGAAGAAGAAGAACGTAATAGATGTAACCAACGATGAAGAGCCGAAGAAATAAGAAGAAGAAGAAGAAAAGAAGAAGAATGAGAGAAAGAGATGAGAAGAAGTAAGAAGGCCAGTTAATAATAAAATAGCAGGAAGAAGAAGAAGTAAGAGATAGAAGAAAGAAGAAGATGAAGAAGAGAAGGTAACTCCAAGAATCACCGGAATAGCAAAGGATTTAGCAGTCACCACTCAAGCCTACAGTCTGTTTTAGTTATTTTTGTTTTTATTTTAATTGTGTTGGATGTTGTCTATCAGTCTATTAAAATAAAAACCTCTGTTTATGTGGATCTTTTGGGATAATAAGCATATTAATTTTACACTATTTCAAGGGATATATACGAGTCTGCTCACTTAGAGCAGATTCGATTCTAAGCAACCAAACCTCATAGTATGTTAAGTATTTTTTGTTTATTTACTTTGTGTTGTGATCGATTTGATTCACCCCGTCCTTAGAACAGATATAGATGCGGTGGAAAATGCTTAAAACATTTTACTACGTTATCATTGTGATCAGATGTTATGATTACGCGGTATTAGAACAGATAGGTTTCTAGGGTATGCGAAAACATCAATAGGCCATCAAACTTCGGCATTATCGTGTTTATCGGATTGATGCACAGGGCTTTCTATAAACGAGATATTGTTCTATGCTTTGCGATAGAAACATCAAGCCATTATATACATAGTTACTAATGGATGTAGCATTATTTGTAACAGATGTTCTAAATTGCAGTAAACATCGCAAAAGCTATTCTTATTCTAAGTTTTTTATCGACTTGTACGAGTCCACTATTCCTAGAACGGAATAGTTTTGTGGAGAGGGAGAGTTTACTCACCACTTATTGTGTTTTCGACATTTGGACAGAAGAAGTATACTGAATGATTTTTGTAACGCAAGGTTAAGCAAATGAGTACCACATTGAAGAACTTTGGGGATGACTTATCAAGACGACATCGTATTCAGTAGCTGCATCACTTCGCATGTTAAGGTTTTCAATTCCATACCTGAACCTACCTACTATAGTTATGTATACCTCACTATTATACTATATATAATTATATATATATTGTAAGCAAGAATATATATATATATTCTATAATATATATATATATATTATATATATAATTTATATATATTTATAAAGCATATTTTACGCACTTATTGATTATATAGTATACTATATTAGATTATTGCCCAAAAACCTATATGTCAGTAGTTTTTTATTTTTAGACCTACTTTGAGTAGAAAAAAATTATTACGTTACATTCGGATTTTTTTTAAATAAAAGTATGAAGTATTACTGATTTTGATTTTTGATTATTAGTTAAATAATTGAAAATGCCCTAGCCATGGACGTACCCAGAAGTTAATAGTGTCTGGGTATACCAGAAAAAAAGTCCTAAGTAAAAAAAAAAAAAGTGCATTTTTCTACCTTAAAAAACTTTCAAAAAAAATTCAAAAATATATAGTAAATAAATTATATGGTAATGTAAATTTTATAACCCCTTTATCAATAGACATGCAGGGGGGAAAATTTACAGATATATATATATATATATATATATATATATATAATATATATATTTATTATATATATATATATATATATATATATATATATAATATTATAATATAAATATATATATATATATATTAAATAATTATATATATATATATATCGATTATAATACTCAATACATTAAGTACTCAAACATCTATTTAGTATACACACCTAAATGCTGTAGTTATTTATTTATTATTAATTAATTTTTTATTTTAGATAAAGTCCACTCAAAATTAGATTGTCATAATTGGGGTCAGTTGTCAACTAGTCAAATTAGATAAAATTATCAAAAATTATTTTTATTTAAAACATAACAATCGAATTTTTTTAGTAAATCGCATTTAACAACAAAAAAGATTCTTACTTAAAAACTCATCGCTAATTACCTGTAATTTATTTCTTTTAATTTTTTTGAATTAGATTAGAAGATTTAGGAAGTTGGAGTTTTTAGTTTAAAGATTCACAATTGTTTTTGCGAAAAGACGAAGAAGCATACATTGAGCCTTTGGAGGTTAGATCTATTTATATTTGTTGACATGCTTGTCGTCCAGCGTTTAGATTAGGTGACACCTGGATCTAAAAAACTTCAATGTTTTTTTTTTTTTTTTTTTTTTAGAGTTATATGCTGTGATTTTAAAAAAATAAAATTATATAGGTGCATATTCTATAAAGATTTTTTAACAAAGTTTGGAGGCTGGTAACTTTTTTTCTTAACGAGAGCGATCGATTTTCGTTTTCATTATTCTCATTATATTGTTTTTGGAGTTATTAGGGCCTGCTGATTTTTTATAACAAACAGGGGTGGCACCTCTGCACTACTATTAATCATTTCCATTTACCGAATATATATATTAATATTTATTTATTTATATATTTGATTATTATTGTTATAATAATATTTATTAGTAATATATATAATATTTGGTGATTATTGATATACTTATTATACTATATAGGTAGGGTATATATTATTATATAATATTTAATATATAATAAATAAAGGCCAGATGGTGATTGATTGGATTTGGAAGCTGTGTTATACCCAAAAGCGTTTATGGAGGGTACGTATAGTTCCGAGGGATTGGAGAGCAACATAATAGTAACTTATTAGTATTACAGGGTACAAGGGGATAAGGTAACTGTAGGTATTATAGGGAAATTAGTTTATTGAGGGTTGTAGGCATATCTATGCTGTATTTTGGTCGATAAAGTGCGTTGAGTGACAGAAGGACTGATTGGTGAAGAACAAGGTGCGTTTAGAAGTAGTAGAGGATGTGTGGATAAAAAAATAGAGAAACAAATGATTGGGAAAATTAGGGAAGAATAAATTGTAATTTAGTTTTATGGATTTTGCCAAACCGGGGTTGAATGGATTATATAGGGAAGCTCTATGGCAGTTTAGTGATATATGGGTGTTGCTGTTATAGATTTCTCATGTGAATCAAAAGTAGACTTGACGATAGTGAAGCTGTGTAAGAATAAATAGAGTCGAAAGTGATTGGTTTAATATTAATAGCAGAGTGAGGAAGGGATGTTTATGTCTCCTTGGTTAATTCAATTTGTAATATGGATGGAGTTATGAAAGAATTAGAGGTGGGGAGTGGCAAGGGGATGGTGTTAGATGATGGAGAAGAATGGAAGAGAGTGAGGGTTCCCTACTATTATAAGAGGATGATATTGGTTTTTGTGTGGCGTAATCTGAGGAGTGAGAAGGATTGGTAGAGAGATTTGGTAGGGTGTGTAAAAGGAGGGTGGAAAGTAAATGTAGATAAGAGTAAAGGATATGGTTGTGAGGAGGGCTAGTCCTCGTGGTGAAAGTATGTAGATGGTGAGCAGATAGAAAAAGTGTCTGAGTTTAAATATTTAGGCTATATTTTGGATGAAAAAGGGAACGGATGGAATGCGATTGTTGGTAGGAAAGTTTGTGAATTGGCAGAAAAGGTGGTTGGTGCAATTAAATCCTTGAATGGATGTAAAGGGACTAAGTCTTGAGTGAGCTATGGTCTTACATGAGGGTATGTTTATGTTACCTGTGTTAATGTATACGTAGTTAAACTATGTCTTGGAATAAGAGGTATAGCCCTTCTAAAGTACAATGTGTTCAGATTGACAATCTTAAGGGAGTGTTAGGTGTGAGAAGAATTGATAAAAATGAGGAATGAACGTGTTGAGTTGGCGTGGTGTGAAGAAGAGGTAAATGAGAGAATAAATGAAAAGTACGATGAGATGGTTTGGTCATTGTAAATGGATGATGAATATTCGGTTGGCTGAAACGGGATGTATACGTGGGTGCTGGGAATCGACTGCTGGGAGACCGAAGAAAAAGTGGATTTGAGTCAGTAAAGGAGAGAAAATGAGAGTTTGCAGAGGAGAGAAGAAAAGTGCAAATAGGAGTGAGTTGCGGGGTTTTGTGGTGGGGTAGTTTTGTTGAAGCCCACCTGGCAAACGGATCAACCCCACATGATGAGATATCCAATAGTGAGGTTCATCGCGGTCCAGTGAAATTCTAGGGTGGATTTTCTGACTGAGATAAGTTCTCACTAAGAGGTATAAAGGGGGTGGCAAGGCTGGGTTTTCTTTCGACTTGCTTCATATTTTTCTACTACTTTCTGTTTCCGGTGCATGTTACGCAACCTTACCGTGGCCCAGTCTTGGGGAGTGATGGTGGAGATTGATATAATTATATATATATTATATAATATAATATATATATTATATATATATATTTTTTTATATATATATATATATTATATATATATTACTATATATATATATATATATATATATATATATATATTATAGATGTGCAGGTTTTCATACCATGTACTTATACTTGAACAAATTCTTATAGAGTAGCTTGTAACTTGAACATCAATAGAGTATTCTTGTATTGACAAAATGGTACTTGAACCCAAGCCTGATATATATATATATATATATATATTATATTATATATATATATATATATATACTATATATATATATATATATATATATATATATTATATATATATAATTATTATATATAATATATATATTATAATTATATAACGTATATATATATATATATATATATATATATATTATATATATATATATGATAATATATATATTATATATATTACTGGCAAAAATTTAAGATTGTGATCAGTAAAATTTTTTTGCGTTAGAGTCGCTTGGGTCGAATCGCGAAGAGTAGAATGAGTCAACTCTCTCTCTCACAATTATAATATATATATATATATATATTTATATTATATTATATTTTCATATATATCCTATTATATATTATATATATCTATATATTATATATTATATATTTATAATTTTATTCCTATTTATTTATATATATATATTATATATTTTATATACCTATTTTAGGGATGTGCCGAATAGTGAAAACGCCGATACCGAATATTTCGTCCTAAAGTATTCGCCTGAATACCGAAATATTCGCGCCGAATAATCACTTGCATATTCGCCGAATAGTTATTTCAAGTTCGGTCATCAATTTAGAGGGAAAAATAAGGAAAACTTACACTGGTCAACAAAAAAAGGTGAAATATTTCTTGGATGGACTTTTGTTGCAGATATATAGTAATCGGAGGTGCTGATTCCATATGTATTCTCGGATTTGCTGTGTCTCACATCCCGTTTTCGTGCCATCATGGATCCCTATTTTTGCATATTCCCTAGAAATGACAAAATTCATGTGCGCACTACGTAGGCTGTATAGATGTTCACCTTCGCATATATCCTACCGTAGTGCAAGTTTACTGCTGTCGTATTCGGGAAGCTATGTGGTAACTTTAAGTACGTCTAACATGTATGGATGGCCAATGACCTGGATGATGTCTATCATCCATCTGAAATACAGTCGGTTGGTCCGTCATTGTTCACCCAGGTTGACTGAAGCGATCTTGTATGAGCGTTTGTAATTGCCGAAGTTGTTCTGAGCTGTGGCTTCGAGGGTGCATGAAAAATGACTACTGGACGCATGGCACAAGAGTAATCATTTTATCGTAACAGAGTATAGCACGAGCTGTGGAGGCTCTTCCGTCAGATGGTAACTTCTGTTGTATTGGCAAGTGAAGTTGCAGGCTACTACTCGCTATGGTGACTCCCAGCATACGATGCAGGTGAGTGGTGACTGTTTATTGACACTTCCAAGAACAGTTTAAAGTGTGTGTGTTGTACACAACGGCAACTAGTATGCTTCGTTTCCCCGTAGGTGTACTCGGTACGGAATGAGAGAGGAGTATGCAAAAATCAGACAGTTTGGAGAGGGCTACAATATCTGGTACATGAATGGTAAATATGCGTCGAACCTCAAAATGGTAAACATTTTGCTCAAGTCAGCAGCAGTTTTCACCAAATATACCTGCTTCCTTTGCTATTGGGACAGCCGGCGGCAAAGGATCACTGGACCAAAAGAGAATGGCCACGCGAGGAAAACCTTGACGCCAAGTGACAGGAACATGCGTACGTGAACCACTTGTACAGAGAGAAACATCATCTACCTCCACTACACATAAAACTTGTTTGATGAAACAATTTCTGAAGGCCCTGGACCATGATGGTGAATGCTTCCGCTATATATGCTCAACGTTTCCTGGTCTGAGTGATTGACGAGAAGAAAAAAGCTGGGATATTTGATGGCCCACAAATACGGACACTCCTCGTGATGCTGCCTTTGCTACAACAATGACTGTGTTAGAGGCACGAGCGTGGAATGCTTTTTTAGATGTAGCACAGAATTTTCTGGGGAACAGGAAAGCTGAGAACCACTAACATTGTACAGGAACTGCTAGACAGTTTTCTCATTCTGCTAATGATGTAGAATGAGTAATAGTTGCACTACTTTACATTCTCTCCAGCATACCTAGGTTTTTCCTAGGCGATGTTATGGATGAGCAGTGGTTGAACGCTTCCCTCAAGATCTAAAGTTCATGGAAGGACGTTACCAGGACAAGTGGGATATCAATATGATGGCCGCCTATTATTGTTGGAGCTTGATGAGGGATATTCCAAACGCTATGCACAGTAGATCGTCTAGAGAGAAAGTTATACCTTTATCGTAGGTATGTTTTAATTAACTAAAACCATTCCTTCTATTACATTCATTGTTGTCCCATATTACTCTTTTTTCATAGTTGTATTATATGTTTTATTTACATATATCCTATCATAACGACATGTATCATATCCTTTGCGATTTGTTGTCTTCTCCCTTTCATATATCCCAATTATATATATATTATATATATATATATATATATACGTATATATATATATATTTATATATCTATTATATATATATTATATATATATTAATATATATATCCCTATAATATATATATATATTATCTATATTATTTATGTATATAATATAATATATATATATAATATTATATAATATTATAGGTATATATTTATATATATATATAATATATAATATAAAATATACTATTATATATATATATATATATATATATATTATGACATATATATATATATATATCCCAACAATTGTGATATGACCCTTATGAACAAAAGTAAAAATCATAAATTTTATTCAAATGCTGTGTAACATCACAATATCTCACACAATGCGATGTGATATGCCAAAACCGATTACATTTTTGGATTCAGCACATCAATAATCAATTCCGAAACCCCGTCCAAGAAATTTTTTATGTTTACCCAGTGTTAATATTTACAAAGTAATAAACAAAAAGTAAATAACTATTTTTTACCTATAGCAAACCATTCACATATTAAAAATAAATTAATGAAAAATTTAATAATTCATAAAGCTAACATATCATAAACTAAACTTCATTTGAATAAGCCCCTATGGTTAAAATGACAGAACATTAGCAATTCTCCATTTTCAGGGGATAACCTATTCTTGTGGCTTTCATAAATACTTCCTCTTGTTCTAAATATTCTTTCACTTTCTGACTGATGACGGCTGGAGCATGAAAGGTATTTTTATTGCTAGTTTTTTTTCAAATTCATAAAATATTTTCCAGTGTTTTTCCACAATTGAAGGGAATATCATTGTCTTCACTGTCAAAGTTAGGCAAACTATATATTTGTTTATTTCTTAATGTAATTCCGTATGTAGCCTTTTACTTATATGTACCATAATCACATCGTCAGAAGAATGGGACTCTTATTGCACTCTCACTTTTCTTTCTGTATGAACGATATTTGATGAACACAAAGGTTAATTAAAACAATCCATTAAGAAAGAAGTGAAAAGTGGAACCTTTCATCTTCACTTTTGCCCCACTACGTAAATCATCGTCAGCAGAAGATTCAGGAGCTAAATTTTTCATGCATTTCTTTTCATGCATCAACGACCATATTTTTTACTGATTCATCTGATTGATGTTGAAAAATTAGTTTGAATCGCAGATCTAAGAAAGTTGCTACACACAAAGATTTATACATAGAAACTTAGAAAGTCTTTTTTCTACTGATTTTTTAAGCTCTTCAATACGAGTGTAATTATTCTACTGAGCTTTTGCTTTTAATTGCTTTTATTTAAAATAGATTAATTGCAAAATTTGAAGGGATCACTTGGGCTACTGTTACTTCACGTTTAATGCCTGTTTTAGTGATGATAATCATTTTATGTAAATGGTAATAATTTTGTAAAAATGATAAAATCAGTCAACATTTCCTGATTGCATTCAGCAGCGTATATGGATAGGGGAACTTTTTGTTAAAACAATCTCTTTTTAGCATATCATAAGTTCTGTTCCAGCATGTAGAAACGTCCTTGAATTAATTTATGCTATTTGACATTAGCTGCATCTGTAAAGTTTAAGGCTTTGCAGCTGCCGTTGCCTGTGGTGAAAATGAGAGGATATGTTCTTCTGCAAGTAAATAAATATCTTTAACAGACTTCTGACATAATATTGAATCGTGAATGCATAGTTGCAACATGTAATAAAAACATGAAACTTGATAGCAAGCCATCTCCTTATACAGCGGGTAGCATGTTTCGGTCCTATATCCGTATCACTAAATGAATTCTATTTTTTTTAGAATATTTAAATAATGTCAAAGGCCCTTATAGGATCTGACAAATGACAAAGATTTTCTCCATATTGGGCTACAAATTTGGCTATATTTATTTTTTTTGTGGAATAATAGTTCTAAAATTTCAATTTTAAATCGAAATAACTTTCCCTTATGTTGGCGTAATTTATTGTTTATAAACTTTCCAAATGAATTTTCCCAATATATATAATATATAATATAATATATATATATATAATATATATATACTATATATATATATATATTAGTATTATATATATATATATAATATATAATATATATATTATATATATATTATTATATATATATAATAACATATAAACTAATGATTAATTATATTAATAAGTTACATTGTAACTTGTCTACTTGTACTTAAAGTACATTTTTTGGAGTACTTGTACTTGTACTTGCAAGTTTCTACTTAAAACCAGTGTATTGTACTTGTCTTCTGTACTTATGAGAATTTTGTACTGTAATACTTGCGCTTGTACTTCGCAAGTAACTTTTTCGCATTTTAACTTGCCAATATTTTTTTTTTTATTTTTAACTCATTTTCCTACGTATTGATAATTATTATTTTCTTTTAAATTTAATTCTAAAAATAAATTTCTATTTAATGAATGCTATATATATATATATCTATTATATATTATATATATTATATATATTTATAGTAATATTATATAATAGTATATATAATATATTATATATATCAAATAATCTACATACATCCATCATCTCATCATCAATATCAATCATCAATTTATCATCATCATATCAAATTATCAATATCATATCAATATCAACATCATCATCAAAATCATCATCAAATATCATCAATCAATATCACATATCATCAATCAATATCATCATTCAATACATTCAATATCATCATCATCAAATCAATATCATCATCTTATCATCAAATTCTCATCAAATTCATTATATTATCAATTACCTTTTTTTCCTTAAGACTGGGGTAAGGTGCCTAACATGCACCAGAAACAGACAATTAGTAAAAGGAAAATGACACAAGTCCGAAAAGAAAGCCCAAGCTATTACCTCCCCTTTATACCTTTAGTAAACTCGCCGAAGTCAGAACAATCCACCTAGAGCTTCAACGGGACCTGAGATGAACCTCACTTTGACATCTCGCCAATGTGGAGTCATGAACTTGGCTCAGGTGGGACCACAACCATACATCCTCTACAAAATACTAGCATTCACTCCTAATTATGCAACTTTCTCTCGCCATGCAAAACTAATATCACACTCCTCAAAAAATATTTTTGCTGACATGCAATCCACTTTTTCTTCGGTCTTTCAGCCCCTGTTCCAACACACTCACCACTATACATGCCCCTAACCAAACATCCGCTTAATCATCCATCCTTTCCACATGATCCAATACCATCTCAACGTACTTTTATTTATCCCTTTTTTTTCCCCCTCCAACTTTGTAATACGTTCATTTCTCATTCTATCAATTCTTCTCGCACCTTAGATCTATTCCTCATATTCCAGACCATAGTCTGCACTATATTACATTAACACAGGTACCAACATACCCTCACGTAAGACCCTAGCGCACTCTAGACTTAGTCTCTTTACATCTTTACCAAGGATTTAATTGCACCACTACCTTCCTGCATTCCGTGAACTTTCCCTAATCTACACTCGGCATCATTCGTTTCCTTTTTCGTCCAACATAAATATCTTAAATATTTGAACTCCGACATTTGTTTTCCAGCTGCTCACATCTAGCATAACTTCACACCTTGAGGGCTATCCTCCACTCACAACCATAACCTTACTCTATCTACGTTTACTTTCAACCCTTCCTTTTACAGCACCTGTCATATCCTCTCTACCATCCTCTCAATACTTCTTCAGATTCACCTGCAGTAATCAAATCATATTATATGATATATAATATATATATATATATAATAATTATATAATATAATATGATGATATATATATATATATATATATATATATTTAACATATTTTAATATGATATATTTATATATTATATTATAATATATATATATATATATATATATATATATTATATATATAGGTATATATATACATATATATATCTATATTATAGTATATAGTATATATATATATATAAGTATATATATATATATATATATATATATATATAATATATATAGTATGATATATATACTATACGGCGAGATGGTGATCGGATGGATTTGGAAGTTGAAATTAACAAAGCGTTTTTATGAGGGTAATATGTTTCCGATGGATTGGAGAGAGCAATATTAGTACGCCTTTATATAAGGGTAAAGGGGATAAAGTACCTGTAAGTATTATAAGGTCAATTAGTTTATTGAGTTGTTGTAAGGGAAGATATATGCTGGTATTTTGGTCCGAAAGAATGCGTCTGAATGAAACCTGAAGGATCTGGATTTGGGGAAGAACAAGGTGAGTTTATGAAGTGGTATAGAGGATGTGTGGATCATTTCTTTACATTGAAACAAATGATTGAGATAATGATGGAGGAGAAGAATAAATTGTATTTAGGATTTATGGATTGCAACAGGCGTATAATGATATGTCTAATAGGGAAGCTCTATGGCAGGTGTTATTGATATGTGGTGTTGGTAGGCTTCTTGATGGAATCAAAAGTATGTATGATAATAGTGGAAGCGTGTGTAAGAATAAATAGAGTGCGAAATGTGATTGGTTTAATATTAATAAGTGGAAGAGAGACAGGGATGTGCCATGTTTCTCCCTTGGTGATCGCAATTCTGTATATGGAGGATGGTTATGAAATGAATTAAGGTAGGGGTGGACAAGGGATAATGTTAAATGATGGAAATGAAAGAGAGTGGGAGGGTTACACTACTTATTATAATGGAGGATGTTTGGTTTTGCGTGGCGAATCTGAAGAGAGTTTTGAGAGGAATGGTAAGAGAGATTTGGTAGGGTGTGTAAAAGGAGGTGTTTGATAAAATGAAACGTAGATAAGAGTAAGTTATGGTTTTGTGGGTGAGGACTGTCATCGGGTGAAAGTTAATGTTAAATGGTAAACGAGCTCGAACGGGCGTTTTGAATTTAAAGAATATTTAGGAATATATGGTTGAATGAAAAGGGAGCGATGATGCAGAGTGTAATCAGGAAAGTTGTGAATGGCACTTAGGTGGCTGGTGCAATTAACCGGTTGGCTGGATGTAAAGGACTAAAGTCTTGAGTGCGCTAGGGTCTTACTGTAGGGTATGTTTGTTACCCGTGTTTAATGTATAGTGTGGGACTCATGGCTGGAATACAGAGGTATTTATATCTAAAGTACATATGTGTTCAGATTGGACACTTAGGTGGCGTGTTAGGTGTGGAGAGAAAATAGGATGAACTTGTATTTTAGAGAGTTGTTTGGTGTGGAGTAATGGGGTAAAATGAAGATGAATAAATTAAAAGTATGTTGAGAATAGTTTGGTCATGTGGGAAAAAGGATGGAATGATAGTCGGTGGTTTAAACGGATGTATAAGTGGTGAGGTGTTGGCATCGACCGGATGGAGACCAGAAGAAAAAGTGGATTGAGTCAGAAAATGAATGCTTGGAGGAGAGAAAATGTAGATTGGCAGAGGCGAGAAGAAAGGTGCATAACAGGAGTGGAATGGCGGGGTTTTGGTGAGGGGGTATGGTTGTAACCCACCTAGGCCAAGTTCTGAACGCCACATTGACGAGCATGTCATCAGTGAGGGTCCATCGCTTGTCCGTGAAGCTATAGGGTGGATTTTTATGACTGCGACGAGTTCTCACTAATTGGTATAAAGTTGGCGGTAGGGCTGGGCTTTCTTTTTTACTTACTTCATATTCTGTCCTAGCAAAATTTTTCAGTTTTCCGTGCATGTTACTGTCCACTTACCTCCAAGTCTTGGGGAGAAGTATTTGGTGGTGATGATGATGATGATGATATATATAATATATATTACTAGTATTATATTTTCATATATTTTATATATATATATCAATATAATTATATTATATATATCTATAATATATATATATATTATACCGTAAGTTATAATGCATAGTTTCATCAAAGTACTTGTACTTTACTTGATACGATGTACTTGTACTTGTACTTTGACTTAAACAAGTACGAGTACTTGTACTTGTACTTGTATTACTTGTAGAGTACTGTACTTGTTACTTGTACTTGATAAAATGTACTTGAACCCATACCCTGATTATACTATATTATTATATATAATACTATTATTACTATATATATATTATATTAATATTATTATTATATATAATATATATCTATATTTAGTATATATATATATATATCTATATATATACTATTATAGTTATATGCATTTCCTTAATTTTCTAGTTTCAGGTAATTTTTCTTTAATTTTTGTTTTAGGTTAGGTTATGGTTAACTTTTGTTAAAGATACATCCAATATAAAACCCAAACTTAACCTTAACCTAAAACAAAATTAAAGGAACTACCTCAAACTGAAATTTTGAGTGATATATATCTATAATATATGATATAATAGTGATTATATATATATTTTACTATATATTAATATATGTATATATAGTATATATATATTATATATTTATATATATAATATAATATATATATCATATATATATACTATATATGAGAGAGAGAGAGAGGAGAGAGAGAGAGAAGAGAAGAGAAACTCATTCTACTCCTTGCACCTCTTGACACCCTCGTCACGTACTTGACTTCCCCGCGTCGCCCGAGTTTGCGACTGCGAGAATTGCCCAAAATGTCTATTTCTGATACACAAATCTTGAATATAGTATAAATATACTATTATAATTTATGTTATTATTATATTTATATTATATTTTATTATATATTTATATAATAATATATTATACTATATATAAAATATTAATATTATATTATAAATATATAAGTATATAAATTATATATAATATATATATTAATATCTAATATACAATTATAGTTTTAACTAATGTGGCCTCTAAGACCTCACAAATTAAAAATGACCAGCGTAGAAATTGTATGAAAAGATTAATAGTATGAAAATATTCTTTGTAATGAAATTATGCCATCTCAACATCATAAAATATGCTTGACCTCACAATACATAAAAATTAGTAATACAATTAAATTCTGAAGCAGAGAAATACTCGAGGCACATTCTTATTTTATTCATATTATCTCACTAACCATATGTCATAATTTCGAGCACTGCGCTACGATATTTATGTGAGCTTTCTCATAATATTATTTCGCAACTAGACACATGAGCCCAATCACGCGCGCTTAACTAAAATCCAATGCTCCGTCATCATGTTTCATAAAAAGAACCAAATCTGTATACACAATAAGATTTGCTAATAATATAAAAGAAAAATAAAAGGTCTAAATATATGTAATATTAATAATACTTTATTGCAAGACCTACAGGCCTACTTTTTAATTTTATATATTCTAAAAAGGATACTTGGAATTTTTCTCATATAATATAAGGGTTCAAATTTAGAAAGCAAGTCTGTCCGCATTGTCTATTTTTTATTTCATAGTCTAACTTTGGAATTTGTTCACTCTTCACAATGAATATAACACTCATAGTGTTCAACTATTTTTCCTTGTATATAGATGAGAAGACTAAAGTCGCACGTTAGATCTGTTTTGCTCCGCACTCCATGTCCCTTTTCTTTTTATCTCTGTATAGGTGTACGGAAGTATCATCGTAACACCAGTTCTGTGTCGGCATTCTTTATCCACGCGAGGTGATTGCGGATTCATGTTGTTTTTTTATTTTTTTTTGTGCGAGATAACTAATATAGTATAATAAATATTAGTCATACTCTAATTTGATAATAATTTATTTCGTTGATATTATATATGATTTTATATATAATATATTATATTTATTATATATTTATTATATATATATATTATATTATTATTATTTCCATCACTTTATATTATATATATTATTATATATATATTATATGTATTTTATATTTAGTATTATATTTTTATTTTATTATTATTTACTATTTATATTATTATATATATTATATATATATTTACGACTAGTTTATCTTAATCT
>JABUQX010104165.1:22500-25000 GCA_015478945.1 Trachelipus rathkii
TTTAGAAATGAAAGCTTTGCATCAAACTTTATCGAAGGCCTTCGATATGTCCATCGAAACACCAAAGGATTCACCGAAATGGCGAAGGGAAGAGGACCAAGAATAAGAAAGAAGCAAAAAAAGGACACCAGAAGAGAGCTTGTTACAAATGCCATACTGGCTATCAAAGATAAGATTGGAAGAATCGAGATGTTACGAAATCTTCTTGTTAAGGATAGATTTAAACACTTTAGAAAGAACAGAAATAGGACGAGTATATATATATATATATATATATATATATATATATATATATATATATATATATATATATATATATATATATATATATATATATATATATATATATATATATATATATATATATATATATATATATTAACATTTTGTGCAATTTCATATTTATTATTACGATATCAATTGTATTATACTATTGTACACAAATAACATTAAGAGCAGTCAGATTACTCATTAACATTGGTACTGAATTTTCAATAAATAAAGTAAAGCTAAGCGAGGCACAATGCAACAACTTCATATGGGACAGACTGAATCCCATGCATCATTATATATATAGCACCATCAATTGTAACTATTCACAGAAATTTGAAATTTATATTTATGTTCGAACTTATGTCAAAATTTACGTAAGCAAAATATTTACATAAGTTCGACGAATATTGTATATAAAGCCCGATCTTGTTAAGATACTCAGTCAAAAATAAATCAGAAGAAATGGAAGACTCACTTAAAGATACTCTCTCCAGAACTCCCTCCTCCAAACTTCAATTTACAAGAAAACGCAGCTTTCCGCAAGGGAGTCAAAATTCAGGAAAAGGCTGCCACTCCGAATCTCGATCATCAAAAATTCTGAAAAGAAGAATTCGACAATGGTCTCAAATTCAGGGATAGGTCGTGACTGTTCATTCTACTTTTGAAGAAAAAGAGTTTCTCAACAGAAGGGCAATTTTTATTACCTTTACGTTGAATAAATACATAGTTTAAAATATAGATTTTTAAATAACTCCATCATTAGATTATATAAGGCCTTGCTCTCAAAAGAAGCCACCAACTTAGCAAGTTTTGCCCTCTATAACTGGTGAACCCGGAGAAAAACACCCAGCACCTTCAGATATAATTGAACCCGGAGAAAAACACCCAGAACTTCAATCAGCGCCTACTGATAACCAAAGGAAACATCCAAAATGAAGGAAAAGAAAAAACAACAATAATACTAAAAATTCCAAATCAGAACACTCCAAAAAGATGAATCAAACAAACCGCAAGCAAACATTATCGATACGGACTTCTTTTCTCATTCTCAATTAATTTTGGATTATGGTCTGATACTTACAAATGCAGAAAAAAAAAACTGAACTGAACTGGTATCCTTCAACTTTCTCACTCACTGGTGGTTATCACAATCTCGTTTCAAAATTCACCCAGACTACACTGGAGAATTATATCTATGACCTTAAAGATCCAGATTCGCAACAAGCTCCTTTTCCAAGATTTCCATAAGTTTGTCTCATCTAAGTGTCAAAGCTTCTCTTCGTTAAATGAAGACGCGCATTAGGCCTATAAAGACCAAGATATTCACATATGGACTTAATCTTCTCACCAATGTCAAAGTTCCACGATTCCTCGTCAAGTGATATTCTTATACCAACTTGTGTGCGATATCTCTAATATTTTATATAACAATTGTATTTTCTTGCATTCAAATGTTTGTATATTTGCATATATCTAACGGACATAATCAAATATGCTAAGTATTTGAATGTGCCTTTCATTTTATAATATTTTTAATTTTGTTTATATTCCATTTTATATTTTGTAATATCTTACATTCCAATGTTTGTATGTGTGCTTATGTCTAAGGACATAAACAGATATGCTTACATTTGAATGTACTTTTCACTGTATGTATATATTTTCTTTATTATTTCATCATTGAAATGTTTTGTATGTTTGTGCGCATTTTCGAATGCCCCAAATAGGCATACATTTGAATGATGATTAGCTTTTATATCTTATATACCTATTATAATATGCTCCACCACTCCGTGTTTAGCGTGGGATGCATTATAGCGCCCTCAACTGTAACTATTCACAGAAATTGGAAATTTATATTTTTGTTCGAACTTATGTCAAAATTTACGTAAGCAAAATTTTTACATAAATTCGACGAATATTGTATTTAAAGCCCGATCTCGTTAAGATAGTCAGAAATAAATCAGAAGAAATAGAAGACTCACTTAAAGATACTCTCTCCAGAACTACCTCCTCCAAACTTCAAATTACAAGAAATCGCAGCTTTCCGCAAGGGAGTCAAAATTCAGGAAAAGGCCGCCACTCCAAATCTCGATCGCCAAGAATTCCGAAAAGAAGAATTCGGCAAGGGACTCAAATTCAGGGAAGGGCCGTGACTGCTCATTCTACTTTTGACGAAAAAAAGAGTATCTCAACAGACGGGCAACTTTTATTACCTTTATGTTGA
>JABUQX010104165.1:32500-35000 GCA_015478945.1 Trachelipus rathkii
TATATATATATATATATAAACAGAGACTAAACACTAAATACGAAACAGTCAAAACAAGGATATTTCTTTATTTTTATGGTATTTTCTTATTATTTTTCAAATTCCAAAACTTAATTAAAATATTCGCATTATTTTCTGCATTTAACAATATTTTACTTTTATGTAAATTTCAACACTTAACTACTGTATATCGAATAAAACATTTCTTTCAAAATGCTTAAATTTGTGAAATTTGGCCATGAAATAGCCAATGTAGCAACCCTGAACAGAATAGCAGAAAAAATATCATAAATGCTCGCAATTTTTTTTATTTTTTATTTTTTTAAATTGAGAATAACGAGGAAATGAACGAACATTAAAAGAAAGATTCCGAAAAGCTTTTATCTCTCTCACACTCAAAGCATTTTCTTCCTGTTAAGTTTCCGGAAGCTTTCATAGTGTTTTCGCCGTTAGTAATTTCATGCGCGCGCACCTTTTTACCATGGTAAACTTCTCAGAAAGGCAGGAGATCGAGTTTACGAAAGTATCGTGTATCGTATTGCCTAGCAAAATTTTTATTCATGTTGGCTGCTAGAGAATGCAAATTAAATATAAATTTGAAATTATTAGATGACGAATAATTATCGACATCTTTATTCTCAAATAACAGTATACTGACAATCAAAATTTTCATTTATTATTTTTCCCTTAAACATATACCATGCTAAAACAATAAGTATTCGCCCCTGATATATATATATATATATATATATATATATATATATATATATATATATATATATATATATATATATATATATATATATATATATATATATATATATATATATATATATTAGAGTATACATGACTTCTGTCCTTTTATGGTGGTTTCATATGCTAATTGTTAAGATGATAAAAAGAAACATTGTTAAGTATTATTTCAATCCAGTGACGTCAAACAATAATAATTAATTTCTTGCAAGATGATCAATGCACAGGAAGAGAACTGAAGTGCCTCAGAACAAAGCTCAAGAACATGATACATATTCTTAACATCATTAAAAATATATTTCAGCATTTCAAAATTCCGAAAGGAATGAGATGCAGAATTGTTGGCGCAGAATTTATTTTGATAATAATTTTTATTTTTATTTTTTTTTATTTGAAAGAATATAGAAATAAATAAATAAATAATTTCTTTATTTTTTCCAACAAATCTCAGGTGCTTGAAAATCGATAACAAGACGTTCTTCAAAAACAAAAATATAAAAATAAAAAAAATCATTTTATTTATCCATTTATTTATTTATTTTAATTAATTTGTTATTTTATATATAAAATTTTTAAAATTTTTGTTTCATTAATTCTCCTTTGCAGCTTAGATGAATGTTAAGAGGATTTTGCAATTCTTCTAAAATATAATATTTTTGGATTTATATTTTATATATTTATTTATTTACTATTTTTTTAAATATATATATATATATATATATATATATATATATATATATATATATATATATATATATATATATATATATATATATATATATATATATATATATATATATATATATATATATATATATATATATATATATATATATATATATATATTTCATTAATTTTTCAGGGCATTTTAATTGTAAGGAAAATTATGTAATTAGTATGTTTAATAATCAATTTTGTTTTACCATTTAAAGATAAGCACAGTATTTAATTAATATTACTTTGTTTTACTAATTGAATATTACTTTTAAAAATGCTTTTACATTTGTTAGTATACTTTTAATTAAAGTTTTATCTATCATATTTGGTTTTTAAAACTTTGTATAAAAAAAGATTGCAATTAAATAATTTTAAATTTTAAAATCGTAAAAACTTTGTATGAAAAAAGATTGCAATTAAATAATTTTAAATTTTAAAATCGTAAAAACTTTGTATGAAAAAAGATTGCAATTAAATAATTTTAAATTTTAAAATTTTATTTTAAAAACATATAGTGGAAAAAAAATACACTGGAAAAGAATATTAAGATCTATTATAGTGTTTGTTTTCAGCATTGTATAAAAAAGTAAGTTAAACAAAGTTTTCTATATATTTGATATGAAATTATATCGGTTTTTCATATCGGGAGTTAGGAGAACGTGAAAATCGCAAAATGCGAGAAGAATATTTTGAGAATATTATACACAGTCCAACAAATTTTAAGTTATTTGATTTTTTTTTTTGTTGCCTATAATTGGAAACTTGTTTTTTATGTATTTGTTGCGCTGAATACGAAATTTAAATTGAAATTTGTGTATCACGTCCAGTTTTGAGGATATTGACATGAAAACGTGAAAAAAAAATTTGCAAAAAAATAAAAAACATTTATTTCCCGTGATCTGCTGTAAAACGATTGGTAATTAAATATAATCTGAATTCAAAATGTGTATCATGCCCAATTATATATACTCTGAAAATTTCATGTTGATAGGACAAATAATAAAAAAGTTATCGCGATTTTTCATTTATG
>JABUQX010104165.1:40000-50000 GCA_015478945.1 Trachelipus rathkii
TGAAAACTAATTTTGAAACATGACAAAAAAATTATTTTCTTTTTAAAGTTGAAAGAAAAATAATTGCCTTTTTTAGCCATTTTTTTAGAGTCTAAACAAGTGGTTGCTAACGAAGGAGGTAAATACTCACATGGGTGATATAAATGAAAGTTAAATCGTAAAATTTGTGACAAAGGAGACTGTAATGAAGTAAAAGGTTGCAAAGGAAATTTAAGCAAAGTGTTAATGGGATTTTCTAGCAATAAAGAGACTCAAGATACAGTTTATATGGAAGTTGTGAGAGAGAAAAGAGCAAATCTTAAACTAGATTAAAAAGAATTCATGCTTTGATTTAAAAATATATATAACATGAATACTTAAAGATCAAAAACATGATTAACAACAATTTGGACTTAAACATTTTTCAAAGTATAATATAGTCTTAGTCATCAATTTTTATTTTAAAAAAAATGACAATGAAGAATTGCTTAAGTGAAAAAAATGACAAATCAATATTCGATCAATTTGATCATTGATTTTTAAAAGTATATTATATACTTATTATTGTATATTATATACTTATTATATACTTATTAATTTATCAATTTCTATCAAAAAGTAAATAAGAAACAGTAGTTTATATATATATATATATATATATATATATATATATATATATATATATATATATATATATATATATATATATATATATATATATATATATAACAATATAACAACTTATATATGCTATATATGCTATCTTTCTTCTTTTATATATATATATATATATATATATATATATATATAATATATATATATATATATATATAATCAGTGGCGTACCTTGAAGATTATACGTGAGTAGGATGATATATATATATATATATATATATATATATATATATGCTATATATATATATATATATATATATATATATATATATATATATATACCTCATAATATATATGCTCTATATATAGCTATATATAGAGAGAGAGAGAGAGAAATTATTCAAAATTCTTTTTCACATTTCTTCGTACGTTTTCGCCTGAGCGAAAATGTTTCGTTCTCGTGGATTCTCGTATTTTTCGTTCGTACAGCAAGGTAATAATGTGTATTATGGCCTGGCTATATATTACTATATGAATCATGAAGAAAATCCATGTACGCCATAGCATAAAATTTTACTCTTAGGAACAAGTAGGGAGGCAAATTTCCAAATGAATTTAGTTATTATAATTGCTATTGCTAATGTAGTTGTTTTCTTTAAATTTAATTTTATAAATCAGTTTCTTTTTCACTTTTCAAATTGTTTGAAAAAGAATTTTTAAATGGCAATAAATTTATTTTATCAAAAAGACTCAAAAAATATTGGGTAGGAGCTACCTACCCACCCTATATATATGCTGATATATATATATATATATATATATAATATATATATATATATAATATATATATATATATATATATATATATATATATATATATATATATATATGTATATATATATATATATATATATATATATACTCTAATTTTGCGATCCATGATTAATTTATGCCGCCATTTTTATTTGATCTGAATTATACAAACAGACATGGACAAGAAAATTAGAAAAGAAATGTAGGAAGTAATGAAACATGTAAAAAACAATATAACCATATAACAGCCATTAAGAAGACAAAATATTTTATATTTGGTGCTTTTATGATAGCCAAAATGTTATTCAATTTACTGCAGGCTTATTATAGCATATTTAGTTTGAATGAAAGTAAACAGTCTAAACTAGTACCATTGGTTATCTATAATAATTTGATGCTCCTCAAAAATACAAAATAATTTTTAAACATGAATGAACATATTTTCAACAATTACTGAAAGGGAATGAAGCAAATTTATGTAGTACACCTTTGAGCTAATATTTTTACTCTCTCAATAATGCAAAATTAGAGTAATTACTCCACAAATTTTTTTGCTTCAATGATCGCGATATGTCAATGCGTTTAAACTGATTTTAAAAACTATATTAAAACTGCTTTTAAAAACAATTTGTTAAAACCGATTTTAAAAACAATTTGTTGAAACTGGTATGAAAAACAAAGTGTTCAAACAGATTTTAAAATCAATTTATTAAAACTGGTATGAAAAACAATTTGCTAAAACTGATTTTAAAAGCAATTTTTTAAAACTGGTTTTAAAAACAATGTGGTAAAACAGATTTTAAAAATACATTTTTTTCATTAAAAACTGCAATGCTCAAAAATCTTTTCTTTTCTCAACTCAGTATAGTAAATAAAGCGTTTAGTCAGCAATTGTTTATTTTGCAATTTCTTAATAATATTGGAGTCTCTTAACGATTAATATATTCTACATAAAAACATAGAAAGGTTAATATTTTTAAACAATTTAAACAATTTAAACAATTTAAATATATATATATACGGTATATATTATATTTATATATATATATATATATATATATATATATATATATATATATATATATATATATATATATATATATATATATATATATATATATATATATTATTTTAATTCATTTGAGGAAACAGATTTATGTCTTAATGTGGGTTTATATTGACATATTTTGGCGGCGAAGAGCAAACAATGGTGCATAAATACAATAAAACAATGTAAACTATTTAAATAAATACATAAACCTAATAATATACATTAAACATAAAGGAATTATAAGACCAAAATACAAAAATACATAAAAGCATTAAAAGATATAACAACACTCTCAGAAATACATACATACATACATACATACATACATACATACATACATACATACATACATACATACATACATACATACATACATACATACATACATACATACATACATACATACATACATACATACATACATACATACATACATAACAAGACAACAAAATTTACACACACACACATACACACACACACAAACACATAAAAATCATGCATACAAATGTGCTCTCTTTAAAAACATGAGAGAGAAGAGATGACAAAAAGAAGTTATTAAAAAAAGGAAGAAAAAAAGCTCGTCGCGTTATTTCGCTCTCTCAAAAATTAACACTTAAAGTAATGAAGGGAGAGGATGGAGAGGATGGAGAGGAAGGAGAGGAAGGAGAGCGAGGCGAAAATTGTTACACGAAAAGTATTTCAAATGAAAGTGAAATTTGTTAAAGCAAAACTTTTATTTTCGTTAATAAATGTAAAGATAAACACACACGGTTGGTAAATGTTGATAAATCAAAACTACTGTATATATATATATATATATATATATATATATATATATATATATATATATATATATATATATATATATATATATATATATATATATATATATATATATAGTGAGAGTATATATATATAAATATACATATATATATATATATATATATATATATATATATATATATTATATATATTATTATGTTAGTTACATATATATAGAGATATATTATTATATAAGTATGATATATATATATAATATATATATATAGAGAGAGAGTATATATATATATATATAGCATATATATATATATATATATATACTATTATATATTATACATATATATATTATATATATAAAACATACATATATCTATAAATTCTATATTTTCATATCGTGATTTTTTTGGCAAATCTATTTATATATATATATATATTATTATTATTATTATAATATATATATATATATATATATATATACATATATATATATATTAATCTATACCGATATGAGTCCCCACACTATTTTCCATTTCTTTCCCCCTGCTCCCATATATATATATATATATTATTACATATATATATATATATATATATATATATATATATATATATATATATATATATATATATATATATATATATATATATATATATATATATATATATATATAAATGGAGTAATCCAGCAATCTCAAAAAATAAATCCTTTGTGAGAAACAAAAGCATGATAAGGAATTGTTATTTCTTACCAGGTCTATGAGTTGAGATAAGCGAAGCCTCATCCAAACTGTGATCTTGTCTGTGTTATTCCCAACCGGACGAATAAGTCTATTGTATGAGCTAAGGAGATCGTCATAGAGCCTCTTTGCGTCCGGATTTGCTTTCGAGGGAATATTTTGTAGTGTGATGATAAGAAACAAATTCTGCATTAAAAGGAAGATCCATGATCTTCGCCTTGTAAGAGGCTTTCCTCTGTAAGGCATTTTTTTAGGTTTAGTTTTTTTTCCCTTTTATTGGCTCGGAATGGTCACACAATGTAATTAAAAATAAAACTAAAAAGAAACATCAAAGGCTACACATTATCTATAATGTAACTATTGTAGAGTTTTTGCTATTATTTTTCATGTTTTTTTTTTGTTTTAATATTGTTCATAAATATTTGATATATTTATCAAGATGATCTGTGTAAAATATCATATATAAATAAAAAATTCTTTAAAAAGATTTCGTACATAAATTTACCTTCCTTTACTCTTTAAAAAATATTTTAAAAAATTCCTTTACGATATTTAGATTAAAAATATAAATTTGTATTAAAGTAGGGCTATTAGGTTTATATAATATTTTATAAGCTCGTAAATATTAAAATTTTATTTCACAAAGACAACATATATATTTATACCATTAAATACACTTGGTGATACAGCATTTACAGATGTGACATTAGCATGAAAAGGACGTACTTTTAACGCCTTTAAAGGGATGTGATAAACTTCCCCGATGTGCAGATAACGAGAGAGAGAAAAAAAATAAAGAGAGAGAGAGAGAGAGAGAGAGAGAGAGAGAGAGAGAGAGAGAGAGAGAGAGAGAGAGAGAGAGAGAGAGAGAGAGAGAGAGAGAGAGAGAGAGTAGGAACACCGAGCTGTTTCAGCGATTGAGAAGAGAGAAATAAACCAAGGATCCACGGACGCACAGATAAGAGGGATGCGCGCACAATCTCATGCCTCGAAGGTCGGGCGGGCACTGACGAAGCTGCGGCGTGTTGTTATCCGCGCATTCTATTTGCGCACAACTGCAAGATGTTGAAATAGAGTAGTGGCTGGCAGAGACTATTATATCTCACCACCTGTTTCGAAAAGAGCAAAGAAGAAGGAGAGAAAAAGACCAGATCAGCTCTTCTCTATGTCAGGTCGTAACCTTTTCTGTAGAACACTAATTATCTACGGCAAAAAGACAATGGATCATGAGTAGCTACATGTTTTAATTGTTCATTAATTTAAAGCTGAAATTTTAATTCTTTATTTCAATAAAAGGAAAATTAAAAAAAAAAATCATTAAAGATTTGAAATATATATATATATATATATATATATATATATATATATATATATATATATATATATATATATATATATATATATATATATATATATATATATATATATATATAATCGAAAGAAGGTGGATGAGAAATGGAAAGTTAGAGAGAGAAACATTTGAAATGCAAAAATTTAATTAAATTCAAAAACTTATTTATTAAATGTTTTGTTTTAAGAAAAAACAATGACGAAAATATTTTGAAGCCTAAAATATGAAATTAGAGCAATTAATAATAATAATAATAATAATAATAATAATAATAATAATAATAATAATAATAATAATAATAATAATAATAATAATAATAATAATAATAATAATAATAATAATAATAATAATAATATAATAATAGTAATAATAATAATAATAATAATAATAATAATAATAATAATAATAATAATAATAATAATAAAAATAATAATAATAATAATACACAATAATCATAATAATATTAATAAAAATAATAAAAATTAGTAAAAATAATTACACTTTGTAAATAATAATAATAATAATAATAATAATAATAATAATAATAATAATAATAATAATAACAATAATAATAATAATAATAATAGTAGTAGGACAGACAAACTGAACTAATGGTAAAAGTGATAGTAATAATAATAATAAAATAATAATAATAATACATTAATAATAACAATAATAATAATAATAATAATAATAGTAATAAAAAAATAATAAAATAAAAATAATAAAAATAATAATAATAATATAAATCATCTAGAGAATACAAATTACTAATAAGAATACCATTAATACCAATGATGATAAAATTAAGATAAAATAATGGTAGATTAATATAAATAATATAACACTTAAAACATTTAGATAATATAAAAAAAATTTAAGAATTTAGATAATAGCAATTCTACAATATTTTAATAATAATAATAATAATAATAATAATAATAATATTAATAATAATAATAATAATAATACGTAGACACATAGAAAAATAATAATAGATAATAATAATAAATAAAAATAAAAATAATAATAATAATAATAAAATAATAATAATAATAATAATAATAATAATAATAATAATAATAATAATAATAATAATAATAATAATAATAATAATAATAATAATAATAATAATAATAATAATAATAATAATAATAATAATAATAATAATAATAATAATAATAATAAAATAATAATAATAATAATAATAATAATAATAATAATAATAATAATAATCATAATAATAATAATAATAATAATAATAATAATAATAATAATAATAATAATAATAAAAATAAAAATAATTTATAATAATTATATTAATAAACTAATAGTAATAATCATAATCATACTAATAATAATACACACACACACACACACACACATAATAATAATAATAATAGTAACAATAATAACAATAAACAACTGCAATATTAATAATAATAATAATAAATAATAACAATAATAATAATAATAATAATAATAATAATAATAATAATAATAATAATAATAATAATAATAATAATAATAATAATAATAATAATAATAATAATAATAATAATAATAATAATAATAATAATAATAATAATAATAATAATAATAATAGTAATAATAATAATAATAATAATATAATAATAATAATAATAATAATAATAATAATAATAATAATAATAATAATAATAATAATAATAATAATAATAATAATAATAATAATAAATTAAAATAATAAAAAAAATAAAAATAATATAAAAAATATAATAATAATAATAATTAATAATAGGAATGTTTCTAAAGATAATAATATTAAAACAATAATAATATTGCATCTCACAATATGAATAAGGAATAATAATAATAATAATGGGAATAATAATAATAATAATAAATAATAATAATAATAATAATAATAATAATAATAATAATAATAATAATAATAATAATAAATAAATAATAATAAATAATAATAATAATAATTTATAAACAAAAAATTTGAAAAACTATTTATTTGGTAAAAAAAAATTTTACATTATTAGGCTTAAATATGTTGATAATGATGATGATTAGTCTCTATATAATACAATATTTTATGATATACAATTTCAGAAAGCGGGCTACTAATTACAACACAGTATTATGTCCTTTGAGTAAAAAAAATAATACAAGTATAATTAAATTTAAGAAATTGTCTTTAAGGATTGAGCTTAATATAATCTGTTATAAAATTTATAATACATTTATGGTACATATTATTAGTAGCTAAATAATTATAATCATAATAATATCAATAATAAAAATAACAATAGTAATATGAAGAATGTTAATAACATTTATATTAATTATAACGCTGACAAAATAATTATAATAATAAAAATAATAATAATAATAATAATAATAAATAATAATAATAATAATAATATAATAATAATAATAAAATAATAATAATAATAATAATAATAATAATAATAATAATAATAATAATAATAATAATAATAATAATAATAATAATAATAATAATAATAATAATAATAATAATAATAATAATAATAATAATAATATTAATTAAGAATAATAATAATAATAATAATAATACACACACACCAAATGATAACAATGATAATATTAATAACATTAACTAACAATAATAATACACACACACACACAATAATAATAATAATAAAGCAATATTAATAATACACACACACACACACAATAATAATAATAATAATAATAATACACACACACACACACACACACACACACACACACACAATAATTAATAATAATAAAAGCTGTAATAGCCAAAAAATTTTAAAATTTAACATATAAAGTAACTTCACAAATGTGTCAAAAAGTACTATAAAAAGACACAACAGAAAATACTACATCTAAACTTCTCCAGAAGAAAATCATGTCCACTTCTCAGAAAGGGTGTCCATAAGTCCGAAAACTCTAAAGTAGGGGGCTTACAGCCATCCTGGAGGTTCAAAAGTAAGAGCGTCGGACTTTCCTCTCAGAGTCGCTTCGTAGAATTCTTTTTCCTTTGAAAGCTAAGAAAAGAAAGCTTTTCCTGCTGAGATCATTTCTTCAGGACTTAAGAGCTTTGTTGAAGACTTGTATGTTGTTGCAATATTTCGCCTCCGAACTCGAGGCATCTTCAGGCAGAAATGAAATTAATTTGTGGGAACAGCTATGATGAATATTTTGTTAATAGTTCCACCACAATATAATAAAAAGTTGTAATAGCCAAAAAAATTTAAAATTTAACATATAAAGTAACTTCACAAATGTGTCAAAAAAGTACTATAAAAAGACACAACAGAAAATACTACATCTAAACTTCTCCAGAAGAAAAATCATGTCCACTTCTCAGAAAGGGTGTCCATAAAGTCCGAAAACTCTAAAGTAGGGGGCTTACAGCCATCCTGGAGGTTCAAAGAGCGTTGGACTTTCCTCTCAGAGTCGCTTCGTAGAATTCTTTTTCCTTTGAAAGTTAAGGAAAGCTATTCCTGCTGAGATCATTTCTTCAGGACTTAAGAGCTTTGTTGAAGACTTGCATTGTTGCAATATTTCGCCTCCGAACTCGAGGCATCTTCAGGCAGAAATGAAATTAGACGAGGTTATGATGAACATTTTGTTAATAGTTCCACAATACAATAAAATGATGTGATAGCCAAAAAAATTTAAAATTCAACACATAAAGCAACTTCACAAATGTGTCAAAAAAGTTCTATAAAAAGACACAACAGAAAATACTCCATCTAAACTTCTCCAGAAGAAAAATCATGTCCACTTCTCAGAAAGGGTGTCCATAAGTCCGAAAAACTCTAAAGTAGGGGGCTTACAGCCATCCTGGAGGTTCAAAGGTAAGAGCGTCGGACTTTCCTCTCAGAGTCGCTTCGTCGAATTCTTTCTCCTTTGAAAGCTAAGAAGAAAACTATTCCCGCTGAGATCACTTCTTCAGGACTTAAGAGCTTTGTTGAAGACCTGCATATTGTTGCAATATTTCGCCTCCGAACTCGAGGCATTTTCAGGCAGAAATGAAATTAATTTGTGGGAACGGCTATGATGAACATTTTGTTAATAGTTCCACAATACAATAAAATGATGTGATAGCCAAAAAAATTTAAAATTCAACACATAAAGCAACTTCACAAATGTGTCAAAAAAGTTCTATAAAAAGACACAACAGAAAATACTCCATCTAAACTTCTCCAGAGTGGTGTTATAAAGCCGGAAAACCCTAGTAGTGTTACAGGTGGTCTGCAAGAGCTGTCGCTTCGTACTTCTTTCCTTGAAAGAAGGTGCTCCTGCTGAGATCATTTCTTCAGACTTAAGAGCTGCATGAAGACTGGCGTTGCTGCAATATTTTGCCTCCGAGGCAGTCAGGCAGAGCCCCAGGGGACCATGATGAATATTTTGTTGGCCAGTTCCACAATATGGCTGTGGGTTAGCTGTGGCCTCTGGGCCTTAACATAGACCACAAATGTGCCAAAAAGTACTATAAAAAGACACAACAGAAAATACTTCATCTAAACTTCTCCAGAAGAAAATCATGTCCACTTCTCAAAGGGTGTCCATAAGTCCGAAAACTCTAAAGTAGGGGGCTTACAGCCTGGAGGTTCAAAAGTAAGAGCGTCGGACTTTCCTCTCATGATTTTTTCTTCTGGAGAAGTT
>JABUQX010104165.1:67500-70516 GCA_015478945.1 Trachelipus rathkii
ACCGAAGTTTGACAGCACCAACCCCATCACCGGTGTTTGACAGCACCAATATCATCACCAGAGTTTGACAGCACCAATCACATCACCGGAGTTTGTCAGCACCTACCCATTCACCGGAGATTGACTGCACTAACCCCATCACCGGAGTTTGACAGCACTAACCCCATCACCAGTGTTTGACAACATCAATCCCATCACCGGAGTTTGACATCACCAACCCCATGACCGATGTTTGACAGCGCCAACCCAATCACCGGAGTTTGACAGCACCAGCACCATCACGGAGTTTAAAGCACCAACCCTATCTTAGGAGTTTGAAAGCACCAACCCTATCTTAGGAGTTTGACAGCACCAACCCCATAACTGGTGTTTAACAGCCCCAATCACATCACCGGAGTTTGACAGCACCAACCCCATCACCGATGTTTGACAGCACCAACCCCATCACAGGAGTATGACTGCAAAAGCAAAAATAGTGCAAAAATTAACGAAAAGCGAAAATAATGCAAAAATTAACGGAGAAGGAAGACCGTAAAGCGGAAAAGGCCGACAGCGAAGTCTTAACAGCACCAACCCCATCACCGAAATGTGACAGCACCAACCCCATCAACGGAGTTTGGCAGCACTAACCCAATCATCGGAGTTTGGCAGCACCAACCCCATCACCGGAATTTGACAGGAAAAGCGAAAATAGTGCAAACATGAACGGAAAAGGAAGACTGTAAACCGGAAAAGGCCGACAGTGAAGTCTTGAGAGCACCAACCCCATCACCGGAGTTTGACAGCACCAACCCCATCACCGGAGTTTGACAGCACCAACCCCATCACCGGAGTTTGACAGCACCAACCCCATCACCGGAGGCCGTCAATGGCCTGACCGGCAATTCCGTGACGGCACCAACCCCATCACCGGAGTTTGATAAGTACCAACCTCATCACCGGAGTTTGACAGCACCAACCCCATCACCGGAGAGTTTGACATCACCCAACCCCATCACTGGGGTTTGACAGCGCTAACCCCATCACCGGAGTTTGACAGCACCAGCCCCATCGCCGGTGTTTCGACAGCACCAACCCGAATGGAGCTTTAATATTGACCCACCTCATCACCGGAGTTCGACAACAAGAATCTCATCACCGGCGCCTGACCACACCAACCCCATCACCGATGTTTGACAGCACCAATCCCCTTCATCGGTGTTTGACAGCACCAGCCCCATCACCGGAGTTTGACAGTACCAACCCCATCACCGATGTTTGACAGCACCAACCCCATCATCGGAGGCCATCAAGTCCCAAGTTCTGATAGGAAAGGACTGGCCGAGAGGCATTGTTTGCATGTCACATCATTCACAATCATCTCCTAGTCAGACGTAATGTAAAGTTTGAATATGTACTTATAAATTTGTGGCGGAACTACGAAGATGAAGGGAGGGCGTTGGGAGTTAGAGCACTCCAGTTTAAGTTTCGAGAGAAGACTAGACATACATTCTGAGAAGGTTAAACGCGAAATGAACAAATCAAAGGGCAACGGAGTGCAAAGGGATGTACCCACCAAACCTAACACTCATATATATATATATATATATATATATATATATATATATATATATATATATATATATATATATATATATATATATATATATATATATATATATATATATATATATATATATATATATATATGTGTTATTTGATCTGACTGCCTTCGAAGCCGGACGCATTGAAAACAGATGGGAAAAAGAAATGAGAAGAGCAAGAAAACGGATTGAAGACCGATTTAGGAGAGCTGAAATTTCCTGGAGAGCTATTACTCGAAGCTTCAAATAGTTTTTACCTCTAAGGAAAGAATAGTTAAAATGCATGAATTGATCCCAGATTATTTGCTGAAGAAGTATAAAGGAGAAAATTTTAAAACTGAAAAAAAATTCTGAGTTTTAAATTTTGACTGAATTGATGATGATTTAAAATAAAAATAAAAATTACAAGTAAAAGAGAAATTAAAATTTATCAAATTCAAGAGTATTAAAAATATTTTCTAATTTAAATAATATAAATTTAACTGAAATAGTTTTTCAAACAAGAAATATTTAAAATTAGTTTTTTTTTTTAAATAATTCTGAAAATCAAACAATGATTATGAAATAGAAATTGTTTTAATTATTGGAACTACCTTATTAATAATAATAATAATAATAATAATAATGATACATAATAATGATGCTGATAAAGATTATGATGATGAAGTTGATTTATTATTTTTATTATGATAATAATACATGATGATGATGATGATGATGATGATGATGATGATGATGATGATGATGATGATGATGATGATGATGATGATGATGATGATGATGATGATGATGATGATGATGATGACAAACGACGATGATGATGATGATGACGATGATGATGATGGTGATGATGACAATGATGATGATGATAATGGTGATGAGGACACACGATGGATGATGATGATGATGATGATGATGATGTTGATTGTTTTTTTTAATGATGATGATGATGATGATGATGATGACATGGTGCTGATTATGATCATGATGTGGTTTATGATGATGATGATGATGATTATATAAGATGGATGATGATGATGATGATGATGACACACCTGATGATGATGATGACATGATGATGATGATGATGACATGATGGATGACACATGATGATAATAAGGTCAGTTGAACTTCTTTAAACAGTCATTGTTTTAAAAAATAAAAAACCATGGGTATTTTTAGAAAATGATCTAAAAATGATAATAATTGGTAAAGAATTGTTTAGGAAACTTTGAGATATTTTTTAAAAAGTTAAATGATTAGTTTCTGCACGAAACGTCAGCATGTTTGAAACAAATCACTTCTCAGCATAAGTAAAGCTATAGATAACGCTAAAACTATGAGGGTGAAAGAAGTAAGGCACGAAAAACGCAAGCGTTTCACGATAAATGCGAAACGGTTAAACACCTCCAACAGGCCGAACGAAGTACAAC
>JABUQX010104166.1:0-26845 GCA_015478945.1 Trachelipus rathkii
CAGCCAGTAAAAGTACATTACTACATAATTTTTGCCACGATTATATATAGATATGATCAGTTTTATGTATTTCAAATTATAGGCCACTTAAAAATGATATTGCTATGAGAACAAAGTACCTTATAGGAATATGACTAACATTTCTATAATAAATAAGAACATTTAAAGGAAAGAATATTAAAATCCACTAATTTTCTCATCATTATCCAGAGAGAAGCAAAAAACCTTTACTTCCAATGTAATTAGTGTGGAAAGGTAATATAATAATTCTTATTTTTTGTTACAATCCAACAATAACTAACCACACGTACATTACCGTTAAAAGAACTTGAAGGAAATAAAGATGACTTTATATGTCGCTGTGATCTTTCGGCTATTCTACATGCTGATGTATAAAATGGTTATATTAATATCTAGATGGTAAGCTCTCCTCAATTTCCTAAACACGAGTTTTTTATGATGAAAAAATATCAAACAAAAAGGCCAACAAAAAGCTCTAATTATTTAATTTTGAACTCCCAGTCAACCATTGCTGTTTATGATAAAGATCTTCCTTGAAAATTCTTATTCAAAAATCCTGCTATTATTACTAGTAATATTTTTACTATGGGTGGAGTTAATCTTCCGTTCTTCAATAATTAAATTTTTTTCTTCAAAATTAACTTCTGATATTTAAATTTCCTTCAGTTTTAAACAGAATTTATTGTCTTCCATTTTCTTCCGGCATAAATTGCTCATTAGCATATACTACCATGCAACCAGTATAACTTCTAAGAAAAAGCATTTCGTAAGAATTAAAAATTTCGAGACCAAAAAAAAATGTAACTAAGCACGAGCAAGCTCTGAAAGCAAGACCACGGCCTTAGTAATGCCGCTTATACTGAAAATAAAGATATGTCGCCTCACGCGAAATATCACATTTTCCCCGATTGTTTCATTTTGTTCAATGATTATTATTAATTTTTTTCCCTCAATAATAATTATCCCTTATATACTTGGAATAAATATTTTGAAATATAAAGTTATAAACTAAAAAGCTCCATTAGCATTTTCAACTCCTATAATTTATTAGATACGGGAATAATAACTTTGTACGTTTGGCAGGGTTTTATCCTTAAATACGAAAAGACTTTCAACTAAAAATATTTTAACAATCAACTTTGTATTAATTATTATTATTCATTATAATCTATTTATTATTGGAATAAATAATGTCTTATAATTAATAATTATTCCATCTATTATTATTATATTATTATTATAATTATTATTAATTATTATTATTCATTATTATTATTATATTATTATTTATTATATTTATTATATTATTATTATTTATTATTAATTAATTTAAATAATTTATATTATAATTTTATTACTATTTGTTGCATAATTTTTGTGAGAGGAACCATTCAGGTTCATATGTATTATTATTATTTAATTTATGTTATTATATCATGATTATTCATTATTATTATTTATTATTATTATATATTTATATGATTTATTAATTATCATATTATAATTATTATTTAATTTATATCATTTATTATTTTATATTATTAAATATATTATTTTATTTATTATCATTATTATATATTATTCATTATTATATTATTATATTATACTATTAATATGTGGTTTGATAGGGTTATCTTAAGCTGACGTTCTATCACGTATTGTTATTCCATTACTGTGCAAGTTTATTCATTATTTATATAACTAAATTATTATTAGTTTATTGCACATTATTGATTAATGTTATTAGATTATTAATATTATTATTATTAATTATTAATTACTTATTATATTATATTTTAATAAATTATTATTGATTACATTATAATATAACAGTAATTATCATCATATCTATATTATTATTATTATATCTTGATCTAATCCTATATATTATTATAAGATTATTCGATTCATTGTGTTATCATATTAACTTATTATGTTGCACACAATTACTTTTATTATCTCATTCTTATGCATGTATATTCATAATATATTAATTGATTTTATTACTATCTATCTAATTATCTAATATTCATATATTATTGACAATTATTATTTACTTTTATTCGTATCATCATTATCATGATATTATTATTATATATTGTTAATTAACTTAATTAATTATTAGTTTCATTTATTGTCATAATGATTATATCATATTTTATTTACTATTAGATGATATTATTATTACTCTATTATTATGATATTCTATCTTATATTTAATATAATTATTATCTTATTAATATGTAATATTATATCCTAAACTCGGCTATCTATTATTATCTATTGTTATTATCTATTATTATTATCTATTCATTATATTTCTAATATCATTAATTATTTATCAATTTATTTATATTTTTCTATCATTTATTTACTATTAATTCAATATATTGTGTATTAGTAGTAGTAGTAAGTAGTAGTAAATACGTTTGATATTTTTTCATTTTCTTCATATTGAAACAATGTTATTCATTCTTAATAAAGTCACTCTTCAGAATCTTACAAAATAAACATTATTATTATTTTTATTTATTATTTATTATTATTATTTATTATTATTATTTATTATCTAATTAATAATAATAGATTATCCATTATTATATATATTATTATTATATATATTATTAATTAGTATTAATATACAAAGTATAGGATAATGATGGAGGAATCGTCAGTGAGTAACGAGAGGACACTGAGAAGCGACTAACCATAACTACTCATCCCATCTGCAACACTTAGCCTACCGTACTGTACACAACTACCTGCTAATAATAACTCGGAACTCTGTGATACCAAATAAGCTACACACAGTAGCAGGGATAATACATAACTAATAAATGGGCCCATGTTCGGCGTGGGCTTGGACTATTTTTGGTTAGTTGCCTTCCTATAACCCAAAGGCAGCAATTCCCATCAATAAATGCCGTAATGTACCACACACATCCTCACTATCTATTCATACTTTATATCGTGTAAACCTCTTATTCCAGCACCATAGTCTCACTACTAATTGCTTAGCACATTGTTCCCACTAACAGTATTATTCAAACCCGTCACTTGTAAGACATACCCAATAGCTCACACTCCCTTAAGGACTTTATATTTATATCCCCTATCGCCATGCATACTCCACTAAGTATTCATTTTATTAACTCCATTGCAAGCCAGCCCATTATCTGTCCATTCTTCTACGAATCTTTCCCACTACTACATTCTGCCATCTCATCCGCTGCTCACCTTTCACATTATTCACCAACTTTTCTACAATTTTATTTTGACTCAGACATCTTGTCTACCAGTCTTGCTCACCACTCTTAATCATACACTTACCACATTTGGAGAACATCATCCTATTCACTCAACAACACTCCCATTAAAACCTTTACTATATGCTACGTCATACTTTCAACCCTTTCCTTTTACATTCATGCCAAACTCTCATCTACTTAAATTCCCATTCAAAGCATATTGTCAGATTCTAGTCACACATTAAACTAAATCATCACCGGTTACACGTCAAACGACTATTTAAACATAGCATACCTTAGTCGAGCAACCCAATCTTACTCTCTTTTTTTCCCTTCCTTACTTTCTAACTCTCTTCAACCTCTATCTCTGGGAAGTGACGATGGCGAACTTTCTCGATTCTTTCATTTACACACAAATCCACAACTTTTTTTAACCTATTATTATTATATTTTCATGATTTACCTCTCTCACATATTCCTTTCGATAATTCATTATTTAAAGCAATTATCAGATAATATTTATATTAATTGAATCACCCATCGTTCATTTTTTAAATATCCTCTCCACACTTCCCTCTCAGCTTTTCACACTTTATTCTTCACCCTTCCCTCTTCACCCTTCCATCTTTACTCTTCCCTCTTCACACTTCCCTTTCCACACTTCTCAACACTTCACTTTTCACACTCCCTTTTTAACCACTCTTCATTCATTTTCACAACTTCCCTCTTCAAACGTTCCCTCTTCACACTTCCCTTTCCACACTTTTACCTTTTTACACTTCAGTCTTCACACCTCCCTTTTCACACTACCCTCTTCACACTTTAATCCTCGTCACACTTCCTTTTTACACTTTCCTCTTCATACTTAACTTTTCCTACTTCTCTCTCTCATACTTCCCTTATTCTTACACTTTACTCCTACTTCAACATTCCCTCTTCACCATTACTTCTCACTCTTACACACTATCACCGCTAAACAACAGGTGTAAACTATAATACTAATTATGAGAAGAGGTGTGGCGATGTGTCAACATTGTTCACTCAGATAAGCATTGGAATAATGTATTCCCCTCATCACATACCCGATCATGGAAAAATCCTTTCGGAAACCCGGGGACATAATTTTCATCGTTATGTTTCTATTCTACCTCTTCACAACTTCCCTTTCAACTCTTACCCTTTTCACCCCTACCTTCCCTCTCACACTTCTCTTTCACACTTCCCTCTTCACACTTCTCCTACTTTCACTACTTATTACCTCTTCATTACTGCTCTGCTTCTTCATAGATAAGATGTCAGCTCTTCTACCTCCTCCAAGTGTGATCCTGTATCATTGGAAGGACAAATAGATCCCATCCCCCTATTACTTCTTTTGTTCTTTTTCACCGGTCTTCTACCTTTGGCCTCCAATTTTAAAGTCTCGCACGAAATTTTGTTCTTCCCTCTTCACACTTCCTTTTACTACTAACACCTCCTTCACAACTTCCTTTTCGACACTTTCCTCCTACACACTTCCTTCCCACCTCCCTTCTCACACTTTCATTTTCACATTTCTCTCTTCTATATACTATTTAACTTCCTTTTCAACACTTCCCTTAATATTCTCTCTATATGAATTCTCCAGTTCTAACATTCTACTCTCCTCCAGTGTGATTCCTCTTGGAACCATAGCAGATCCCATTCTCTCCATCTCTTGTTTATTCCACCGATCTTCTAACCTCTTCGACCCAAATTGTAAAGTTTCTATCACTCTCCGTATATAACTAGAATGATAATTTATGTTATTATACCATATATATCACATCTATCCTACCTCTTCACACTTCCCTCATTTCTACTTAACTTCCCCTGTCTATAAACTACAGCCACTTTTTACACTATGATTACACAATTATATACGCTCCTCTATATGATTCTTCACACTTTCTACATATTCACTTCTCACACTATCTTACTTTATCACTATACTAATAATCATCACCTTCATTCTACACTTACTTTTCCCACTTCTCATAATAGAATAGTATTTCCAGCTCACTATAATCATGCTCCATTCACAGATGGTGATAAGTTCCTCAATTGAACCATCAAGCAATCAAATTCCATTATCACTCTACAGTATCTTGCTTTATTTAATCTACGCTTGTCTCTAATTAAAATATAATACTATATTATATACCTATCTACTTCCTGATAACCCCTATATAATATATTAGGTGAGTAATAATATATATAAGAGTATATCTCGCAATAATTGAAATTTAGTACTTACCCACTTCACACTTCCCTTTCAATCAACACTTTATATCCATTTCATCACTATCCCTATTTTCAACATCATCTACCTCTTACACTTTCCAATCTACTTCACCTTTTCACACTTCCCCCGTTCACACTTCCCTACTTTCTATAACTTGAGCATCCAGACTCTTTCTACCTTCCTATAAATCCTAAGCTGTTGATGACTCTATTACTCGTAATCAACAGTCAGAATTACCCAATGTCCTCTATTCTCTTCTTAAGCTGCTTTTTCCATCTGACACGCGAGCCATTCCAATTTGAAATTCTATTCGTGGAAGTTTAATATTCGGTACTTCCATTTCTGTCAAATTTTAGTGGTTGTTAAATCAATTGACAAGCTACTTAAAAACTCTCGACTTGACTACTTTGAATTTGTCAACAGATTTTTATTCAAATTTGCTTTTACAAATTCCGCGTGAGTATTTTTATTTTATATTTTGTTGTGAGAATTATATAAAATATTGTTAGAAAACTCCAAAAGCTTTTTGGACGGACTTTTCCCTCTTCATTAAACAAAGATGGAACAATATAATGCTATGATTAACAACAGTTTAACAGTTTTATTTTTACTTTTCTCTCCACATGATTTGATCGAATTTTAAGTCAAAAATATTTACAAGAATAAACTATTTCTTATTTAGTGCGTAAGGACTTTTAAGTGTTAATTTTTAATAAATTTTTATAAAAACTTCTCTATCAGATATTTTTAAAATATCTACTTTATTTAGCTACTTTCCTACAAAAATCTTTTAAGTAGCCCTTCAAAGAAACGCTCAAAAACTTCTTGTACAGTGCCGTACGCAGGAGAGAGGGTTGAGGGGCAACAGCCACCAAAAAAAAATTTAAACTCAAAATTTTATCAAAATTTTCAAATAAATGCAATGTAAAATAGATAAAAAGAGAAAAAAAACAGTACTCTAGAAATTTAAATCCCCACCGGGAAAAAAACGAAAAAAAATTCCATAATATGTCAATTTAAGATTAGGCTTCTATTTCTCTTTTTGATGTTACACAGCCTTAGACATGTCAGCTTAGGGTAGGTGTGAAGACTCAGACTTCTAAACTTTGTAGAATTTCTGTAATAAAACTGTGTAGAGTTTCTCGACTCTCTACTTTTCGACTCAGATTCTGTAACATCATCTGATCAACTAGTTTTAAATTAATACACTCTTAAAACATAATGTTATTATCTGGAATTTTATATTATGAGATACGGTTTTGAAAACTAATTCCTGAACCAATGAAGTTTTTATTCATATTGTTCAGCAAACATTTAAAGTTGACGTGAACAGCAGCTTAACAGTTAAATTTAAACTAAAACACAACTTTATTTGGTTCATATTAAATAAATAAATAATTTATTCAGTTAAATAAATAATTAGATTTTTTAAAATTGTTTCTTACATATTAAAATTAGAGTTTCAAAGTTGCTTCACCCGAACAAAATCCCCACGGGGAAAAGTTTGAGTTGAAACTTTTATTCCAAGAGTGTACTTTTTATCCCTTTAAGGGAAGACCCATGACAAAGATTTTTTGGCTCATGTCGATTATTTGCCTCCAGTTAAGCTCAAGCCAATTTTTTTTATAAATCTCGTAATCGAATAAAGTTTGAATTTCTTCATGTCCAGCCATGCGGTTAAGTGTTTAAATATTGTATTTTTGTGGGCGTAAGTATAAGGTATGGCCATTAGCTTACATTTATAATAGCGTTAAAAGTTATAATGTTGAGCTTATTTAGTTAGACTAATTTAAAACTTATATACGTTTAAGTACAGGTTATGAGTTTAGTAAATTTACATAGATTTGAACTTTTTTTTCGATATTTTTAGAGGTGTGTGAAGCTGTTTTAAAAGTAAAGTTTCAATTTGATTTGACGCATTTTCACTTCAATTTTAGGAAATGTGTTCGAATTCATATAATCTATATGTACATGAAGGTGGAGGCAGATAATCGGCATTATCCGTTTTTTTTTTTAATGTACTTTAATAATTTAATATTAAAGGTATATATATATAGATAAATTTAGCAAAGTATTTTGTTGAAAACGGAAAAAAAACAAGATTAAACTAAAATTTGAAATATTTATATGAGAATGTATACATACATACATACATACATACATACATACATACATACATACATACATACATACATACATACATTAGACAAATTTTCTTGCATGCATATTTGAACACTCGCATACAACTTTGCATATATAATGAACTACATTTTAATTGAATGAAAGTTAAGGAAAAAATGTGCTCTTACTATTCAAGCTTGACTCTCACACACACACCGCACACAGACACACACACACAAATAATCAAGTTACCTCCTAAAACTCATACATCGAAGCTGTGTGACACGATTCCTCATATGATTTTTGCTCAACATATATAATATATTATATATATAACTATATTAAAAGTATATGACGTGTATTATAGTGGCTAGACGTCCAGGGACCGCTGTGAGGGAACGGGGTGGACAATCGCTTACGATCATCGTACCTAATAATAAATTAGCATATGACTATAATATAGGTATACTAAGATAGATGATAGGTATATACTATTATAAGATATATATGAATATAGTATATAATATATAATATATAGAGAGAACAGAAAGGCGTAGCAGATGACTGCTGCAAAACATTTAATAATTTATTATTGATGCGAAGTTTCGACCGTCGAAAGGTCATGTGTAAAAAGATTTAATAGGATTTATAATATAGTATAATGAGATAATAATATAGGACATAAAATGAATAATAATAATGAATAATAGCATAATAATAAATAATAATGAATATAATAATTAAGAATAATACATAATAATAATAAAATAAGTATAATGAATAATAAAGATGTTCAAGATACAAAGTGTTTGAAACACATGAATCAATAATAACAATTAGAAAGAATAATTAAGTAGTCATATAATTAAAGTCACCGTACAAATGAAACTTACTTGCTGTTAGGCTTGCTTAGATAAAATAGCAATGAGGAAACAACGTGAGATTTGAGTTTAACGTATAGGTTGATTAGTAAAATTATTAAGTATGTAGGTAAGTAGAGAGTTAAAACCATGCAGTAAAGAGGTGAAGAAGAGTCTGTTTCGATAGGAAGGTCGCTTAGAATTGGAGAAGCATTGGGTGAAAAACAGAAAGAAAGGTCAAAGACAAGAAAGGAGATAAACAAAATCCAGAAAAGTTTTACCTATCTGATTGAAGAAATTTATTTGTATCATTTTATACGGACAGTGAATTAATGGAATGAGAAAAATCGGTGTTGAAAATTACCCTTGTTAGAAAACTATCTTGAACATACAAAAGAAAATATACTAAAAAAATAAATAAAAAAATAAAAGTTAAATCAAAATAAACTTCAAATATAATATTAGGGTGCAGCATCAAATAGACAAAATAAGTTAACTTTTGAAATATTACCTATTATTTTCTAAATCATTAAAAATTTCCGAAGTTCTATGATCTTCCAAATAATAATCGAAAAGCGATATTCGAATTGTCGATTAGAATTTTCGCACTGCTTACCATCTTATACGCTTGATGTTAACAGTTATGATATAAAGACCACTCTTCAAATCCAAACGTACTTCATACTTGATGAAGGATGTATTGTTTAGCAGATACCAAGATGCAATTAATACAGCGATGGTCTGAAAAAGACCTGACAAACCTACTCCAATATTGCACTTGAACATAAATTAGTATGCAATAATACATATTTCAACTTGAAAATATTTGAGCATGTAGAAAACGACAATGAAATACTTTTTTTTATCAAAAATATTCAGTGGTGAATTGAATAAAGTTTGCATTTGGTTGAAATCTAATAGATTTCAAGAATGTAGGCTTCCAGAGTATCATAGTTGTTCAGAAAGTTGTATGAGACTCAGAAGAAGCTGTTCTGTAAAGTGAGATTAGAAAGTGTATGAAAAAAAGAATGCTCCTGCTGATGGAAGGAAAATTGAGGACTTCTCAACCAAATGAGATGGCTGATTGTAAGCACCAAAAGTTTTATTCGATCTTTTGCAATATGGTGTGAAATTGAAGTGATTGTCAGATATGAAATTAACGGTGTCAAGCACCATAATTGTCGATAATTAAAAGAAAAAATAAAAGAAAGCTAAGGAAAATAACTTGTTGACATATGTTTAGAATTTTATCACAATAAATGATGTTTCAAACATATTTGAAGATAGAGAAATCTTTCTCACATCCTCAATATAGAGAGTAGGAGGTAATGATAGTGCCTATGGAAACGAATATAATATCGAGTAGTTCTTTCCTTCAGGTTAGCTTAGTCGTACTCAGCACTTAATTTCGAGTACATCCTTTCTCCTTGAATAGTGATATGCCCGTGAGTGTGGTTGCTAACGCAAAATGAAACACGAAACAGTTTTACAATGATCTAAAAATGCTATACTATTAATCTGTTGTTCTGATGAGAAGTACAAAAATTATTCAATTTGATAATGGTACTGGAGTCATTTCAGGAGAGTGACGGAATGGGTGACAGAAGGGTTTGAAAACAAAGAACAAATTGTTTTGGAGCTGATGCCCACGATGTCGTCACGATGCAACGGTCTTGAGAATCAACGTTTCCGTTGAGACTACATAGACACAGGACTGTAGAAGGTGAGGAGGACACAGACGTCGTTGTAATTTAAAGAAAGGAACATGTGAATGTTGTGGTAAATGAATGGACGCATGTAATAAGACGCTTCTATCCCTTTAATATAGTAATATACGTATATAACTATATAATACTATATATAATATATATAATATATACTTATATAATATCTATAATATATAATATAATATAATACGTAATATATAGAGTATATATGATATATATTAAGTATGGTATTTATAATATGATAAGTATAATAACATATGAGTATGATATAATATGAGGTAGTATATATATAAAATATATTACATATAGTATATTCTATATTATATACGAGAACACGGTTAAGTATAGTATACTATGATAGATTGATATATTATAATATTTTGGCATAAAAATCAGATTGTCAAGCTCTATGATCATATTTGCGTTATCTGATAAAGCCCTTGTATAATTACAGCACTTTCGTTAAAATTTAAACTTTATGTTATGAACAATAACATAACTATTCCAACACAGACAATATTTATATTATTTAAAAAGGTATTAAGCAATATATAAGTTTTCGTCACAAGGCTTTCGAGCCGCTCCAGCACGCCTCTTCAAGTTAGCATTCAAAAAAATCGAATGACTTAAGCGTTGTATGGTGACTGCCAAAGGATGATATACATAGTTTGACTGAATTAGTCTGTTAGAGTTGATTGTTTAATTGTCATCTATTTTTAAAAATCCTGTATCCCTCATTATTAAATTCTGTACTACATCTCTATATTTACTTCTCCTGCCATTTTGTTCATAATTATACATTTCTTTATGATCAATTGATTCCAAAATTAGTTTACCTTTGTATTGTCTGATACAAAAATGTGATAGGGTCATGTTTGTCGATATTATTTACTGGTTGTAAACTTACTCTGATATGGGTAAGAGCTGAATTTAGATTCGCCGGTAAGACTTAAATCAGAAGGTGTGCGTGGCGATTAGACGTCCTATGTAAATCCCAACCGTTTTCAGCCTATATCATACTCTTGCAGGGACAGCATGAGAAGAACGACACGGGATCCTTATAATACGCATTGTTTACTACCGGTGGCTCATTTGCAATATGCATTTGGTGTCAAAATCTTTTAAGAGGTAGTGTATTTGAATCGGCGTGTAGTAACAATGGTATATGAGCGGCGTATAGATTATTTCTTGATGGCATCAACTCAGAATGGATACGGACTGACAAAGTAGGTGATTTTTCTCCTCTTGAGGGTTATGGTATGGTAAAATTTCTCCTTTGCTTTCTCAATGCTTTTTATAATTATATATAAAGGAGAGTGGAGAAGTTTAAGGTTACAAAAAATAATATACTCAATTCCATCTGCAATGTTGACAGGGGAGCAAATGCCGTAGTGCTCGTAAAAATAATGCAGAGTAGGGTACCGATTTTTGATGACGGGATGAAAAGATACTCAATGTATGTAATTTTAATATTTGCCGTCGTTTTCTGTAATGATTGAAAAAATTAAATGCCAATGGTAAAGACCATTCTATCTTATGTTGTCCAAAAAAGGCAATGATTTATCGTTAGGAATTTCTATAGTAAATTGTAGGTTGTTATTATATGAGTTGATAAACTTCAGAATATCCTGTGGGTTTTTTTGAAGAGGAATTGCACTGAATACGTAAATTTCCTATGAAGTTCTACACAGCCTTAAATTCTCTCACCAATAACAAGCAAATTGTCATAACACGGTCAAAGGGAATAATTATTTCATAATATTGAACTACGCTAGATTATAATAGTAAATGCAGTGCACTCTTAGCAGATGTTGATACCTACGAGAAACTAACGAAAGACCCTCTGAAAACCTCACAATACGAATTTAACAAGTCTTTAAAACAAATTTGCAAGAATTACCCACATATTTATAGTAACACAAATTCATATATGCCCCAACTTTCTCAGTTTTACGGCTTACCAAAAGTTCACAAGCAAAATAATCCCCTACGTCCAATAATTTCAAATACTACCTATAAATTGTCAAAATGGTTGACAGAACAATTAAAACCACTTATGAGCAATATATCAACTTCTCATATCACTAACACTACGGATTCATCGAAAAAATCATAAATATCAACCCACAGGCATTTCATTTTGGCAAGTTTTGATGCAGTTTCATTGTTTACGTCCGTACCAGTTCCATTACGCATTGTTTCCTTCTAGAGAACAAGTAGAAGGACATTTACAAGTTCGCCAGTGAGTGCTGTTGCCATTCCTTTATCCCCTGATAAAAACAACTATTAACTCTAACTTTGTGATCGAATAACCTTTTCCTATATACCTCAACTATTTTCAACGAGAAGCAACGGTCTAAGTAGGGTCTCCGTTTTCCTCTCCTCCCCGATATTAGCAATCTGTTTATGGAGCTGGTGGAGAAATATCATTTTTTCCCCCATCCGTTGTTCACAAATCTTCACTGGTTCAGATACGTCGACGACGTATTCAGTGCAAGTTCCTCTCAAAAAAAAGAAACTAAGGTGGAGTTAGAGCAAAAACTCATATAATAACAACATACCATTTACTATAGAAATTCCTAACGATAAGTCATTGCCTTGTTTTGGACACTAAGATAGAATGGTCTCCAAGTGGCAATAACTTTTCATATAGCAGAAAAAGCCGACGGCAAATATTTTACTACATTGATATCTTCAGCGACGCGTCCAATACAAAAATTGGTACCCTCTCTGCATTATTTTTTACCCGAAGACATAAACGGATTGCTTCCCTTCAAACATTGCAGAGAGATGAATGAAGTTTTCTTTTTGTAACGCTTAAAAACTTTAGCAATCTCCTTCAATATGTAATTAATAAGCATGAAGAAAGCAAAAGAGAAATTTTAGAAACCATACCCATAACCCAGCACCTCAGAAGGGAAGAAAAATCACCTATTTGTGCAGTCCCGTATGCGCAGCATTCTGAGTCGCACTCAAGAGAACATTACTCTACCCGTATTCCGCATTGTACTTCACGCCATCAAATAGCACTACCTCTTAACAAAAAATTCTTGAAACCAAAATAATAATAATAGAAATGCCAAAACTAATAATAAAAGGAGTAATAATGATGACGACTGTACATACATTCTTGAATATTATATCTATATATATATATATATATATATAATATATAGCTAGTACGCTATATATATATATCAAGTCACTACTATATATATTAATACTATAATATAATATATATAAGTATAGATCAGTATATATATATATAATATCACTATATATATATATATAGTAGGTATATATTATTATATATCATAATATATATAAATAGATATATATATATGGTGAAACGAAAGAAGTTACATAGACGTAAAACCCAGCACAAACACGATTTAAATTCCGACGAAATAAATTCAGCTCTTACCCACATTCATAGCGAGAAGAGTGTTAAACCATAAACTAAAATATCGACAACATGAAACCTATAATTTTTGTATCAGACAATAACAAAAAGGAAACTAATTGAATCCTATTGAATATGAAATAGTAATAATTATAACGAAACTGGCAGAAGTACATAATTAAGATGTAAGTTACAGAATTAATAATGAGGGATACAAGATTTTTCAAAAAGAACAAAAGTATAAACATAATAAACAAACAACTACGCAGTCAATAGAATATAGTCATCTTTGAGCTGCACATTCAAATCGTATAAGTTCCATATGCGATTTGTTTTAGCGTTCCTTAACTCCTTCCTGTTCTGAGATGGTCTGAGAGCAATCTGATTTGTTAACTAATCTTTTTAAATAATATAAATATGTGTTGAATAGTCTGTTTTATGTTATGCTTAAAACTAATGAGAATGTTTAAAATTTAAGTAAAGTGTGGTAAAATTAATACCTAAGGCAATTTTATCCAGATATAAGTATAATTATATATATCAGTTTAATATGTAATAGAATAAATATAAGTATAATACTATATATATAATATAACTATACTATATATATATAAGTAGTACATATATATAGATATAAGTATATATATATATATTATAAGAGTATTATAAAATGATATATATATTATAATATATATATATATATAATAGTATATATAATATATAATATATATATAGTATATATATAATTATATATGTATATAATGATATATATAAAAGTATATATATATTATGTATATATATAAGGATATATATATATATCGTAACATTATATTCTCTAAGAAGCTATAATCACGTTTTTTAATAGTAGTAATGAATGGTTAAAACCCGTCGTTGCTATTTTTAAGGGTAATCTATTACAAAACACTTAAAAACATATTTTTGAATAACATATTAACAGATCTAGCTTCGTCATGTGTGAAGGTAAGACCTCCGAAGCATTTAACAAATACTAAGACAAGGCGAGAGAGAGAGCTTTTTATTTTCTCTGTTTTCTATGATAGCTAAACGCGACAGTGGTCCTGTTCCAAGAAGCTTTGAAATAGAAAGATATCCTGACAACATACAACTAGTGTTTGAATATGTCTATTTTCCTGATGCCCCAGGGCAGCGTATTAGGGTTAGAGATTAGTATATATCAATAATGCTTTTGACACGTGGATTTTCTGATTTGATTTTCTGAAAAGATCAGAAATCGTGCAGTAAACATTTTGTATATACGAATCTCCCCTAACTTAAACGCTGCCTGGGGATCAAGAAAATCAACCATATCCAGACAATACTCATGAAGAATTCACCTGTTCTACAAAAGCATTTGGAGACAACCAACTTCCTTCAAGCATCTAAATAGAAACACCAAAGAGAGATATTAAAAAAAAAAGTTTTCGCCTTGTTAAGTTTGTAAAGCTGAAGAAGTCACTTATTCCACAAACTGAGCGAAAGCTTAGCTGTAGATGATTAGTTTTAAAAGTATTTTTTTAAGTGTTTTGAATAAATACATTCCTAAAGCGAAACTGAAAGGTTATTAGTAGCATTCATATATATATCTTATAATAGATAGTTATTATATTATAATAGTATAATGAGTATATATATATAGTATACTTAATATATACTATAATATATATATAGTATATATTAAGGTATAATATACCGACAACAGAAGAAGTATAAGTGTGAGAAGCAAACAGAAAGGAAATTCAAATAAAAACCAAAAAGAAGGCAAAAAGCAATTTATATTTAAACCAATAGGATATAAGATAAGTTTCCAGTCGGCTTCAAACGGTTGAGCACCAGCGAGAAGGCTAATTAAAGAATATTAGAAAGTTTTAAATCTATGTAAACTAACGTAACTCAACATAACTAAATTAATGTATTCATAACCTCTCTTAATGTAATTTATTTTTAAATATATAATTTATTTCACTTTCAATTGATTAAAAAAAAAAGTCTCGCTATGCGCGCTGTTGTACATTTTTGTTCGATAACGAAAAAAAAAAAACTAAAAAATAACTCAAATTTTAACCTTCTTTTCCCACATATAGTTAACGGAGAAAGACCTACCGAATATCAATATATATAAAATATATATATATAGATTAATATAATACTATATAACTAATACTAGTAAGCATAAGTAATATATATATATATAATAATATATATAGATATATATTAAAACTATATATATATCATATATAGTATATATATATATAAATAGATAATTAAATAATAAGATAAAGTATATAATATTTATATATAATAATAATATATATATATATAATATATATATATATATATATATAATATATAATATATAATATATATATATTATATATATATAATATAATAGTACAATATTATTGCTAGGTATATATAATAGATATATATTATAAATATATATATATGATAATAAATATTAATTATATCATATATATATAATATATAAATATATGTCATATAATATATTAATATGATATATATATATATATAGTGATATATTTACTATATACTATAATAGTATATATTACTTCTGAGATATGATATAGGACCGGGAATATATATATATAATTAATATATATATAAGTATATATACTATATGATATATAGATAAATACTATATATAATAAATATATAATATATAAATATATTATATATATATATATATAGTAATATATAAATATAATATATATATATAGGAATCTGATGCGGTGGGATAGAGTTTTAGCCACAGGCACTTCATATATATATATATCTTAATATAATATATATATTAGTAATAATATATCATATATATATGATATAATGTATAAATCGATAATATATATATTATTATATATATATATAAATATATAAATATATATATATAATATATATAAATATCATATATATATAGGTATATATTATATATATAATACTAGATATTCAGTATATATATAAATATATTATAATATAATAATATAATATAAAATATATATATATATACTATATATAAACTTACTATATATATATATATATATATAATATATATATATAGTTATATTATATATATATATATTAAAATATCAAAAAAAGTAATATATAATAATTAAATATATAAGTATATATAATAATAAAATACATAAAATAATACATAATAAATAAATATCAAAAAACTCACCATAAAATTTTAGAAAAAGGATACTAATAATACAAATAAAATATATTAAGCATAAGAAGAAAATAATAAGAAATAATAATTAATTATAATGTAATAATGAAATTATTCTTAATTATATCATTATTGTATTAAAATTACATTATATAATATAATAAATTCTCTTTCGGAAATTATATATAGTATTATTATTATTATTCTTACTATTATTATATATTAATTATATTTTCTTGTTATTATTTTGTTTGTTTGTTTTTTGTTTTTGTTTTTGCGTTTTGTTTTGTTTTGTTTTGTTTTGTTTTTGTTTGTTTGTTTGTTTGTTTTGTTTTGTTTTAGTTTTGTTTTTGTTTTATTTTATTGTTTTTGTTTTGTGTTTGTTTTGTTTGTTTTTTGTTTTTCTAGTTTGTTTGTTTGATCTTGTTTTTGTTTTGGATCGTTACGATCGTGATGTGCGGTATTTGTAGTGTTATGTAGGTATGAATGTTTTTAAGTTACTATTGAATTGTTGAAAGTGTTTTTTTTATAAAAAAAATAATATTTATATTAAAAATATATCATTAAATATATATATAGAATTAAGGAATTTTACGAATGTCGAAAAATTTGTGGCGAGAATATAAAAGGTGCTACCCTTGAATGATCGCCTTCTTAAGATATATCAAATGAGAGGCGAAAAACAACGAATATTCAACCAAGCAATGCAATCAGAAGGTTCTAGATTCGCTTTAATTCTTCTTTGGCCCTGTGGGTAATTCATATATTCGGACGTTCTTACGCCACGACCTCATATTAATACTAAATATTATACTATATATTCAATATATATATTATAATATATATTATACTATATTATTTATATATAAATATATAAGACAATAAAAATTAAAATAAATTACTAGTATATATATATATATATATTAATAGTCTATGAAACTAATATATAAGTATATATAAGAGATATAGTGATATAATATATTATATAATTGTCTTTCTTGAAAATTCCATATGACAACCTTAAACGAAGATCTTGGAGAAAACCTCAGACGCTAATTAACGAATGCGGATTTAGATTTCTTCAAGTGATTATTGAATAAAGAAATTCATCCATCTTGAATTGAATTTAGTTTTTTGAACTCATGTATCGTACAAATTATTTGCCACTATTCATCTATTAAAATGAAAAATTTTTGAATCTGTCAAATAAAAATTCTTTTTTTTACATATTGTCTTTTAAAGCTTGTTCTTCTAAAGACACCAATAAGAGAAATGTTTATTTTCATTTTTAATAAGCATTTAGAAAGTTAATGTTAAATTTATTATTTTGCAATTTCATGAAATACAACTCGAATAGAACATTATTAATATATAGATATTATTATCATTATTAGTTTATTTAATTATATATTATTATTATTAATTATTTTTATATATTATTATTATTATTATTAGTATTAATTATATGTATTATTATTATTATTATTATTTTATTATATTATTATTATTGTTATTATTATTATTATTATTACTATTAGTTATTTTTTATTATTATAAATATGATTATAAATTTATATTATTATTATTATTAATTCATTATATTTATTATTATTTATTATTATATTATTATTATATTATTATTATTAATATACTATTATTGATTTATTATTATTATTATGTTATTATTATTATTATCTATCATATTATTATTAATTATGAATAGTCTCTATGGTTATTTAATTATATATTATTATAGTTATTGATTATTATAGTATTATATTAATTTTATTATTAGTATTATTATATCATGTAATTATTATATTAATATATATAATAGATATATATATAAATATAGATAATATATAGTATATATATATATATATATATATATAGTAGCATATATATATATAATAATATTAATAATATATAGTATTAATATAATATAAATAAATATATAGTATATAATCGATGCTAAAATAACCCCTTGCAAAAAACCAATTTAATTTAATAAACAAAAAAATTTTAATTGGTCAACGACTTCCACTTTACAATAATAATAATACAATATCAATACATAATATTATCGCCTAAGAAAATATCGCCTTAAAATATCGATATATAACAAAATTTATTTAACAAACACTAAATACAAAAAAAAAATAAAAATAAATAAACTGTGAATGTCTGGTTCATGTTTCCTTTACATCGCGAGGTTAACAGGTGAAGAAAGAAGTACGACACCTGAGTGAATCTAATAACTTCCCTGAATCCTATAACAATATGTTATTTATGAACTATATAAAAGATTCGAAGCTATTTTCTTTGTATATGCATTAAGGTATTTAAGAGATGAGCAGATGAAATGTTAATATCCTATGTCCCTCTGAAGATCTATGGGCTGTTAAGGCTGAGTTCGTGGCATCATTAGTTAGATCATATCTGTGTTGACATAATCTTCTCGGAAGGTCGATTGTCTCACCGATGTACATTGCGGGACAATCAAGGCAGGTGACTTTATAAATGCATTGAGTGGGCTGGTTTTTACTTTTAGGGGGTTTAAATATCCGTTTAATTGTTATTTTGTATCTTTAACAAAATGAACTATTTTTAGAAAACTGTTGTTTGATTATTAGGGTTAATTTGTAGGAATGGAAGAAAGAGAAGGTAATAGTATTCAGTGCTAGGAGGGTTACTATTATAATAGTTTTTTCTTTGCTTTGTTAAATGCTAGATTGATAACATGTTGAGGATATTTTAATTTAGTAAAAGAGGAGAAAAGAAATTGTTTCAGATAATAAATTAATAGGAGAACAAATACGTAACGCTCTAAGATATATGGAATTAAGTGTAGCTAATTTGGTGTTGTATGTGTGTGAAGAAAACCATTGTATATATGCAGAAGGAGAAGTTGGTTTTCTATAAACTGAAAAAGAAAGATGAGAAGAATTTTTCCAAGAAACTAGAGAATCTAGAAAAGGGATAGAGGAATTGTGTGGGAGTTCATGTGCAAAAGAGATGGAAGTGTGTATACTGTTTATGTGTAGTAAAATATCATTAATGTTGGTAGTTTTAGGAATGGAACAAAATATGTCGTCCACATAGCGAAGCCATGTGGACTCAGACAAAAAAGGATGGTGAGAATGTAGTAGAATTCAATTAGTTCCATAAAGATATTGCTTAAAGTGGGGGAAAGGGGGGAACCCATAGCTAGTCCATATGTCTGTTTGAAAAATAGGTTGTTAAATGAGAAAAAACTGTGATCGAGAGTGAGAAGTATGAGTTCTTTGAGAATAGAAGAAAGATTGAGAGTAATGTTGTTTTCTTGTATGGATTTTTCTAGAAGATCTAATGTGAAAGGAACAGGAACAGACGTAAAGAGAGAAGCAATGTCAAAGCTTAGAAATTGATGTGTATGGGGATTGAGTTTATGCGAATGTTGTATGAAATCTAAATCAATACTTACAAGAAAATGACATTACTCTCAATCTTCCTTTTCCTATTCTAAAAGAACTCATACTTCTCACTCTCGATCACAGTTTTTTCTCATTTAACAACCTATTTTTCAAACAGACATATGGACTAGCTATGGGTTCCCCCCTTTCCCCCACTTTAAGCAATATCTTTATGGAACTAATTGAATTCTACTACATCCTCCACCATCCTCTTTTGTCTGAATCCACATGGCTTCGCTATGTGGACGACATATTTTGTTCCATTCCTAAAACTACCAACATTAATGATATTTTAACACACATAAACAGTATACATACTTCCATCTCTTTTACACACTCCCACACAATTCCTCTATCCCTTTTTTAGATTCTCTTGTTTCATGGAAAAATTCTTCTCATCTCTCATTTTCAGTTATAGAAAACCAACCCTCCTACATAAATACATGGGTTTTTCTTCACACACATCAACACAAAATTAAGCTACACTTAACTTCCTATATCTTAAGAGCGTTACGTATTTGTTCTCCTACCTAACTTATTATCTGAAGACACAATTTCTTTCTCCTCTTACTAGAATTAAAATTCCGAACATGTTGACCAACTAGCATTAACAAAGCAAAGAAAAAATATTATCAAGCACACATATAAGCACTGAATCTAAATTGCCGTATCAGCCGAAGCCATACTTTGTTTCGCTTAGTATGAAGCAGCATTTACCTAAAAATATCAATAACGTTTAAAAATACAAACACAATCCCCCTAAAACGAATATTTAAACCCCCCAAAAGTAATAACCAGCACAGACGCAATGCGATTATAAAAATCCCCTGCCTTGATGTCCCGTCAGGTATCGGTGAACGACCATCGAACCCTTCCGAGAAGCTAAAACAACATCAGTCATGATTAATCAAGAATGAATCAGAACTCACATTACATCCCATAACTCTTCAGAGGGACATAGGATGGCACTCATCTGCGCATCAACCTTAATTACATTTTTTCAATTACGCAGCAACAGAAACAGCTGAATCGCAATATATTTATAATCACAAATAATTTTAATTAGGATTCCAGGATGAAGTTAATTAGGATTCAACTCAGGGCCGATAACCATTCTTTCTTCACGTTACCGCGCCGATGTATAAGGAAAAATGAACCAACCATTCACGAAGTTTATTTATTTTTATTTACTTTTTGTAATTAGTTGCTTAATAATATTTTGTTAATATCATCTAGCAGAGGCCTTAGGGCGATGATTTAATCTTAGCATATATTATGTATTTTAATATTTATACGTTATTTTCAAGCTTCTTATTGAACAATTAAAATATTTATTATGCTTGAAATAAAAATATTGGTTTTTGTGCCCTAGCGGTTAACTATCAAATACATATTTGAATTGCGTCCTAAGCATTAATTTACAATAGTTTATAATATATAATATTATATATATATTATATATTATATATATATATATATATAATATATAATACTATATATATATACTATATATATATATATTATGATAGTAATATATATATATATATATATATTATAATATAATAATATATAGATGATATATAATATATATATATATATATAATAAATAATATATATTATAAGTATAGTATATATATAATATAGATATATAATATATAGATTATATATGATTATATTATATATATAACTAATATGATATATATAAAATAATATAGTAATAATATATATATATAGTATATTATATATATAATATTATATATATATATATATATATATATATACTATATATATAGATATATATATATATAATATATTATATAACTAATATATTATGAAATAATTACCTCACTCACCGTGTGTGTGTGTCGGTGTGTGTGTGTCGTAGTGTCGTGTGCTTATGAGTATTCTAAACGATGTGTGTGTGTGTCGTGTGTTGTGGTGTGTGTGTGTGTGTGTGTGTGTGTGTGTTGTGTTGTGTGTGTGTGTGTGTGTGTGTGGGTGTGTGTGTGTGTGTGGTGTGTGTGTGTGTGTGTGTGTGTTGTGTGTGTGTGGGTGTGTGTGTGTGATGTGTTGTGTGTGTGTGATTTGTGTTGTGTGTGTGTAATGTTGTGTGTGTGTGTGTGTGTCGGATGTGTGTGTGTGTGTGTGTGTGAGCTTACTTACTTCTCAGAGCCAGGAATCGGCCAAAAAAACGACCTGCATGGTAAAGCCAGAGGGTGATTCTCCGAGCCATTTTCACTGGCTCGATAAATACACTTGATGTTTTTTATATAAATTCGCTTCCTTTTCATACTTTTTTGAAAAAAAATGTGTCATATACATATAAATGATATTTATAATTTTTACACAAAATTGTGTGACCGAAATCTGGAATTTATATTTCTACACATTGACATTTATTTCACGAATAAATGTTCAGAGGCTTAATTTCTGGGAGATGAGTTCTAGTATAATATCGATACTACGATGTGAAAAATGCGATACTCACACTTCGAGTGTCCTGAGTTTTTTTCGTTCTCCTGGTTCTGAAACTTAATAAGATATGTAAGCTACATCACGATACGTTACGATTGTTGAAAAATACGATTTATTAATGTATTTTTATGAGTATTTTTATAATCGCTGAAGCGATATTTTTTCCGTTTGTAATCACGATTAGTAGAATGAGTAATTCTTTTAAGAAGTAAATACAGACTTGCCTTTTTTATTTTATATATTTTTTTTAATATATGCAACATTTTCTTACAAAGTGATTACGCTGCTTTACCAATATTATTTTTTTTAGTAAAATTAATGTGTTTAGAGTCAGATGGGAAAATAACAACGTGAGCATTAAATTTAATAAAGGGCCTAAGTAACTATAATGGCTAGGCTAAGACTACATTTTTTTTTTTAATTTAAAATTTAAAATCGAAAGTGCAAATATTGCTTCATTCTGTTGATTTACTTTCTGATAATTTGGAAAATAGATTTGATTAATAGAAGAATAACAAATAGTCTTTCCTGAGTAGGCTAATATATATATATATAGGCTATATGGGTAGGCTTAATTGTTACCCATAAATTTTTCACCCCCGATTTATGAAAATTAAGGCTATACTCTAAAAATAATAATAATTGAAGAAATAGTATGTAATGTCATAAAGATAAATATTAACATCCTTCTCCATTCTTTCATTTTCCGCATGCCCTTTCTTAAATTTTTTTTTTTAAATCACAGGATAACTCTAAAAAAAATGATAATGAACAATAGTGAAAAATGAAAATTGCATCTCTTAAGGAAAAAAAAGTTAAATTTTCTCAAAGTTAAAAATGTTCCCATAGCTTGAAAATTGACTAAATCTTTCCCCCCACCACCTGTTAGGGCCATCGTACCTTCAGTTCATGCAAAGATTATTGATTCAAAAGAGAATTTCTCTCTGGTAATACCTAACCAAATGTTATAGATCACAGAGGCCTGAAATGAGACCTAAACTGGATCAATCATATTGGAAAAGTCTTATGGGAGTTTGACAACTTGAGAGCAGTATTTTTTTTTCCTAAAGAGAGCAAGGATTTTTTTTCAACTATTTCATTATTAATTTTTAAAGTAGGACTATATGTCTGGTCATTTTTCATAAAAAATTAATAATTTCATTTTAGTTGTAATTTGAAACAAAACTTAAAAAAAAAATTTACTGATAAAATATATAACTAATATACCCAATGTACGTCAATGCTTAATGCCAAAGAACATGCTTACTTGGCATTAAAGTGCTCGTGGATTGTGATTTCTCTTGTAATTGATTTTGGTTCTCTTACAAAACCACAATAATCACCATCATGTGCACTATCAATCGTTCCTGGTATTGCCTTTCCAATGTCAGAAATACGCTGAAACTATTCACCATGTTCTCAACTTAATAATCCCTAAAATTCCTTGAAAGAAAAGTCAAATCCTAGTGTACAAAAAACGCATTTTTTAGGACAATTTAGAATATAGAGACAAGTAAGAAGCCACATGGCCTATTGAGACTGTCCCAGTCACCACTAACCAAACCATGTCATGCAAAATCCACAAAGCACCTAGGCTGTCAAATTAATGTACCGTAACTAAAAATCCACCAATTTGGCTAGTCAAGTTTAATATGTACTGTATATATATATATTATATATATTATATATAATATATTATATATATATATATATATAGTATATATATATCATAATATATATATATATTATTAGTATAATATATAATAAATATATATAATAGTATAGTATAGTATAGTATATGAATCCCAAACGCATCCACATACCTTAATAACTAGGTTATGGTCACACATGCAGTCTAATATTAATAACTACTGTAACTAAACACCCGCCAATTCCTCAATTTTCGGTTCATATGATACCCAACCCATCCAATAAACGTATACCTATCCAACCATTTCTTAAATGTGGTAATTGAGTCACACTCAACTAACCTCCTGTGGAAAACCATCCAAAAATTTAACAACCCTATACTGAATGCATGCTTCTTCTTAATTTCTTATTATGCCCCCTGGTCACCTGTCCATCGGCTCTAACATAAATATTTGCTCTGGTTATTATCAATAGATTAAAATATTGTAGAGCTTGTATGATGGTATCAGGTCCCCTCTGAGAAATCGCCTTCTACAGAAAAACATCTTAACTCCTTCAGCTCCATCCTCAATAGCTCTACCTCAAACCCAAAAATCACCTGGTTGCTCCTATGTGCACGCTCTCTAGCAATCTAATCTTTCTTTAAATAAGGCCCAAACTTGTGCACAATACTGCTATTTTGGCCTAACATAGGCCTATTTAAGTACTTATACTTCCTTGCTTTGTAAAACAACATGCTATTTATTATGCCCAGCATGTTATTAGCTTTATTCCTTGCTCCCAAACACTGATAGCTACTGCCAAATTACTGCTTAATAATCACACTAAATCTTTTCTGTTCACAGACCAACCAATCCCATTCATCATTGTTGTTAAAATTTATTTGAGTAACCTAGTGAAGAACCTTACAAACTTTTTTACTATTAAAATTCATTTGCCACTTACCTGCCCACCCAAAAAGTTTATCAAGATCATATTTGATCTATACATCCTTCACTTCCTAACTGAGGTGGCACTTTGGTATCATCTGCAAACTTAGAAAGCTTGCATTTAAGTCCCTGTCTAAATCATTTATAACATATGAGGATACAATAGTGGGCCCAGCAACTCGAGAACCCTGTGGGACCACGCTTCACTATTGTCCCATGAGGAATTATGCCATTTAGTTGTACACACTGTTCTATCACAACCACTCTTAACTCCAACCATGGACCACCCACCTATAACACTTGCAATAGCTTTCTTTCATCAAGCCTATGGGAACCTAATCAAAAGTTTGCTAAGTCTAAATTAATAATATCAAACTGACTCCTCGCAATGCAGTCGGTAATGTATCCATAATGCTAAAAGTTGTCTGACATGACTTACCCTTTCTGAATCGTGTCTGGGATCAAAAATACCTTATGTTATCTTCTATAATATTTTTCTATATCGACCTTTCAGTAACTTTTCCAGGACCTTTACAACCAGGATGTTAAGGCTAACTGGCCTGTAAATTCCCAAATCTTCCTTACACCTTTCTTATAAATAGGCACAACCACAACATATGCTGTTATCCAGTCATCTGGTACCTCACCAAATGTTATAGATAGTTAAAAAAACAAATACAGTGCCCTTTGCAATACTACTCCTCTCCTTCAGAATTCTACAATATATACATCAGGGCCTGCAGCTTACTTGGATCAATAGGTCAGTAAACGTTTAATATCTTTTGTCAAATCAGTCAGTCTAAGTCTATTTGTTCCATGCATACAAGAACTATTAGTCCCAACTATTATCTAATCTTCCTCAGTAAACAATGAACGAAAAAAATAAGCATTGAAAATGTTGACAACTCCTTATCTGAACTCACTAAATTTTCATCAATTTGAATTGGACCAATTCTTACTTTTGAATTTATAAAAGCTAAAACTTCTTCAGGTCTATTACTTTCCTTGCTAAATTAATTTCTGCTTCTTCTTGACGTTAAGTTCGTTCTATTTTTCCTATAATTTCCTAAATCACTTCCCTATTCCTACCCTGAATATTTTAAAACATCTAAAGCATTCATTGATTTTATCTCTATCCTCATTGTCCACCAAACAGGTTTCTCTGTGTTCATGAACATCTGCTGCAAAAAGTTATATAGTAGGCTATACAATTTATAAATACAGAATTACTATAGTTCGTATTAGACAACGAACCCATGAAATGCCAAAAATCTCAAATATTAGATCATCACCTTTTTTTTTTACTGTGGCATGCCGTTCAATTTCTTCTAACAATTTCGCTCTAATTCTTTGACTCTGGACAAGTAGGTTATACACTACACCTACTCTAATCATATAGTTGAACATTAAGGATACTCGTACCCATACTGATCAAATTATATTAGTTTAAAGTCGTCAGTAATACAGGATTGAAAATGCTTTTAACAATTA
>JABUQX010104167.1:0-19018 GCA_015478945.1 Trachelipus rathkii
AACAGCGTTTAGATATTCATTATATTCTAACGCAGTATATATTCTTTACTGATATTACCCTGAAGAGGATCGTGCATACTACGCTCGACTATATTCCCCTCTCATAAGATATATTTATATATATGAGTAGTAACTACCACATTTGTAATGACTAAATTATATCATATATATATAAAATATAAAATATTACTAATATCACTATAAACCTATATCTTATAAAATATTCTATGTATAAAATTTTATAAAATTGCTATTATATTTATTCTTCAACTGATTATATTTGTAATCAATCGACTAACTTATATATTGCAAGTAGTAAGCTGATACTTTAGCGTATAAACTTCTTTATATTTGATTCTTCATAAGTAAATAGTTATACAATGTTTAGGGAAATAAAAACCTCGTATCGAATTATTTATACAAGATCAAATAATACCACAATTTTATACAATCATCTATCACTATAGTCTATATCCCTATATCGGTTCTGAATTATGATAATTCGCAACACTACGGTAAACATCGGGAAAAGCTAAAGTGGAGAAAAGGTATCATCTTAAAGTATCGGTCGTTTTGAAAGGATGGCATTAAAACTGACTATATATTTCCTCATAATTTTTGTACAAGATAATTCCAACGTGATTACTCATATGTTGCATTGAAATAGTTAAAATTATATACTTATGTCCAAGTTACCCGCCAACCTATACGTCCATTTCAAGGCGCTATGATAGATGATTAATACCACCCAGCTATACAAACCTAAAGATAGAGATCTATTTCATCATTTTCTGATTCTATCTATAACTTTTGCACTGTATTGGCGCTTAGTAGCCATAGACTATAGAATAAATTTAAGCCCGTAATGTTATATATAAGAGGTTTAGGACAGAACCCTTTGTTATTGTGAGTTCGTACGACCCTAGAGATATGGGGTAGATGTCGTTATAAAGTTAAGATTCCAAGCCACTTATCAATATTAGGGTGTTAAGTACACTCAGTGCGAATAGTAATGCTGTTTATATCTTTCCATCTCTAGGTTATGTTCTTTCATAGAGTTATGCAGGAGTAATATATTTCATATCAAATTTAAGATTTCCCAACATACTTTGCCTATCAAACATGACATAATTTGAGCTTTATGTGAGTAATTAATATCCGTTATATTTTAGCCCGCTTTTTTATCCTTCTTACTTTTTCAATCCTGATTTGGTATAAATTTACACGGAATTTTACGGTAACTAGCTTGGTGTATATTCAATCTGATATATGTTCAGCATTCGATATATATCTTTACTGTGTCGATTTCATTAAGAGCAAATATAATAGCCAATCAATAAAAGTAAAGTTATGTTAATTTTTTGTTAGAACAATGTAATTTGTCGCACATTTATCCAGTATATAGTGCAGTCTAGAAAGCCAATTTATTGTCATATATTTTATGGAGTATAGAAATATATTTCATACAGATCGGAAAAACAGAAAAATTAATCTACATAATTTTCATCCTGCCGGTTAGTTATATATTGGCAGGTAGGATCCAAAGAGTTGAGTAGACTTACTGCACACAGCTGTTATCAATCCATGTGCAGATACTCTGTAGTAAAACGGTCCCAGGAGCCACCGTACTGAAAAGTTATAAAAATCAAAAAAACAATTCACAAAAAATTTATATTTTGGAAACAGCCGATAAATTTATTTTTCGTGGTTTTAAGTTTTTTTTTTTATTTTTATTTTGCATTTATCGATCGTCGGAAATATTTAAAAAGATATAACTCTTGTTCCCCTGTAGGGGCTCGATAAGCCGACGGGGGATCCAGAGGGAGTGATGAAGTCCAGCCTCCGTCGTTCCTATCTCGTAGAGAGTACCCAGGACTTACCGAGCCCATCTTTGCGTTTACGCCTATGGTATTTCCATTTAGTTTAAGTATATATGTAATACCAGAAGATGTTAAAGGTAAGTAATATTGAATTTTATTTTTATTTAACTTAAAGAAGACCACGTAGAGCAGACCGTTAAGATGGACAGTTTGCGGAGCATCATCGTCCCGTCCCGTGACCGACGTAGGTGAGACTTTCGTTCCATTATCCTCTGTCCGTCCGTTTCGGCCCATGTTGGTCCCCCTGAATGGGGAAAATAATACAATTAATTAAAGAATTTTTTATAACACCGTTATTTTCCGACGTATAATAAAAGCCGGAAGGGAGAAGAAAATAAAATAAATTTATATAGAGATATAAAAATAGCTGAAACTAATTAACAAAATATAATTATCATAAGAATAATATAATAACCTTGATCCCGATGCGCTTTTAAATAGCTTCGATCCGTCGCCCGATTCCAAATATATAATTTATGTTATTTTACTGTAGGTGGCTGCGTTGCTCGAGTTACCATTTCAGATTTGTCTGTAATTCACGCTTAGCACCTTTGGTTCTGTCTCATCCGTAGACCTAGCCACAGGTATTATTCACTTGAAGATTTGTATTTATCTTAAAAATTCTATCCTTTGGTAGAGCATGATTGCAATAATAAATGATCATTATGTGTTGATCTATTTAGAGAAATTCTATTATATATGTGGATGAACATGTAATGCAATGATTAGATATATGATATTTATTTTTGTTCATAATTTATATAATTTTCGAATATATGATAAAGTCGTAGCGTGGTGTCGAGAGTAAGAGTACTTAGTTGTCTTTAATTATATAATTAAAGTATATTATCTATGGTAGGTGATTAGTTGATCAACAAACTAAAACAGTAAAAATTTTACTTTTATTTTCTTTCATTAGAGTATCGTTATATTATATAATGAAGGTTATCATATCCATGAGGTCTAAATAATAAATAAATACTCTAGAGGAAGTCTTAAACGTTTTGGTATATCAGTTTACTATATATTCGATGATATATATTATCATTGTTACTACTAGAATATATATTAGATAACTATGCTATATCGTAGGATAGGTTACTTGATGAGTTTTTATTATGTACTAAGCTCACTTCGAATACACGCTAGTTATGTTATTTAAATACTTTATTCAGTATTCGCTACCTATATATCTTCACGGTACAATGTCAGGGAGATTTTGATTCGGTATATTTATCCAGCCGTTGTAGTGAATTTTTTATGGCGCTTTTCATATTACTATACCACAGGAAATGTGTCAGAAGAATAATCGTCGAGGTTTTATCATTCCGTCGTATATATCCACGGATAATCCTATATAGCTTAGAAATTATGTAGCAAGGTTTCAGAGATGAATTTAATTGATCTTTTCAGATTCATCTTAACAATATGTACATATGATATTTCTTCTTTGATTATTACCATACATAATCAAATCGCAGCTCAGCGCGAATTTTCTCAGAATCCGTAACATTGAGTTGTATAAATTCGAATAAGAAGGAAATGTTTATCGATAATACAGAAGCTGTTGTACGTACTAAATTTTGCAGGTTTTTTCCAACCCTGATACATACTGTCTATCATGCCTCCATATTCGAGTTTTAATTCGAGTCGTTCGAATTAGGGGTATATGATATAGTGTATCAAAACAATATGGCATTATAGGATAGACGTAAGTAAGTAATTTTTTTCAATCGAAATCAAATCCGTTAATACCATGAATGTAAAAACCCTTCTAACGAGTATAACTAAAGATTACGTAAAAATGCTCACGCGAGCAGCTAGTTCGTAACGGTGGTATATAATATCGATATACAGGTAAAGTCACGTAAGAATGACTATCACGCAGTAAAGCTGGAGAATAAAGCATATAATATACGAATCTATCGATTTTTATCGAGCAGACATATGCTCTAAACATGTTACGCTTATGTTGTAAATGATATTACAATATATGAGAGCATATTTGAGTCACCTCATTAATTCATAGGACGAGAAACTAAAAATAATCACTTTTTATAATTCTTTATCTGTATTAAATATTTTTGAGAGAAAAAACATAAATTTTATTTAATCAGTTTGCATAAAACGACACAATATAATAAACCAACAAACGAGAAATCTATACAGCTATCGATCGTTAACGCATAAATTCAGAGTACACTCGGTAGTGGTATTAGTTATTAAAATGAATTATTAAAGCTATTTCCTTCCAAATTTCTAAATATTGACAAAAATAAATTGTAAATGAAAAGCAAAAAAAATTAATGTCTGAGAGAGTTAAAGAATAAATTTTGATAATAATTTACGGTTATATCAATATATATATATATAGATTCTGGAAAGCATATATCACAATTACAGTGATTCCTTTTGTTAAAGATGGATCTTACACTTAACTAAAATTTATTAATAAAAATAAGAATAAACTCAAGTATTATAAAAAAATTATAAGCCATCTTGTTTAAACCATCAAAAAAGACCTAATAAATTTTTTAAATCTATATATTTATCTATTTGACAATGTTAATTTATATCACCTATCTACTCTAAGTTATCTGGAGAACTATCAAATATATCTAGCGTATAATTTTATGAATTCATATATTATAATCCAATATTTGGAAAATGATTGAAAATACCCGTATAATTGATAACACGATTATATGGTTACTATATGAGTATCTGGATATATGATAAGATGTTCAGAAATAGATATTAATATAAAAATTAATACCAGACAAGAAAAAACTGATTCAAATTTTTTTTGTAAATTAAAATCTTACTTTTCGAAATTTTGACTTTAAAAGTTTTTTTTGTGAAGTTGATTTATATATTGAAATTTTTTAGATTTTAGCACCTAGACCTTCGACCTTATAATCAGTTGCTCTTCTGAAACGGCACTAGGTCTGGTTGAGCAATCGGTTATACTCTAAAAAGTATTCGCGCGAATCATCATTAGGTTTGTTGGGGAAAGGGTGTATCGTTTTTCCCGTCTTTCGACACATCCGTAATGGATTCCGCCAAGAATGGATCTTTCTCGCCGTTATTTTGAGAAAATACAATATTGTGGTGCCGTGCGGTGTCTGTTGCTCTTTGTGATGATAATACGATTTGTTAGCTTCTTTTAAATGAACGCATGTTGTCGTTGTGTCGTAGTATTCTTCATACACCCTCGTATTTCGTGACTCAACGACCGCTAGGATTAAGATATCAGACGAAAACCAAGGTTTTCTCTAATTAACTAATGTTCGAATGATTGGAAAGACAGAATGAGTGAAATAAAACATTTATAATATCTTTTATCAATTGATAACATAAAGTACTTATTATGTGATTTGGTATTACAGGAATTTTATTTTCTAATATGAATTATTTACGAGTAGGATATTTTTAGTCATTTTTGAACAAAAGTAAAACATATTACCTATTTTTTTTTTAGTTATTAAAATTCTTTCTATTTTTTTTACATCAGATTCGTCCTCTCAGATTTAATCTTCTGATGTACTCTACTCATTATAACATGGCCAAATACAGCTTTCAACAAGTGTTAATATAAAAGATCAAATGAGAAGTTCAAGAAGATTGGAAAAACCATAGTAAAGATTTTTGGGGTTTTGGAACTCTGATATTTTGTTTGTTTAAAAAAGTCAAAAACGAATCATCGGGTAAAACAAACAAATACCGCCTGGAACCATGGGTGTCTACCATAGAGTTGGTATTTTTTCCAGCAATTTGATCCGAGTATTTGTTCTGCTACGAAACGGTTGATAGTCACATCATTCCTGGACTAACCGCGCACTCTGCTGAAAAGTCATATTGTTCTATATTCCATCGGATGATGGGACTGTGTTCTATTTTAGAGTTCAGATAGTTAAATAATTTTTTGGAAAAAGTGAAATATGGTTGTTTCGTAGTCAAGTTTATCGCCATCGGGATATAGTATTTTTCTAACTTATTTCAATTTCTTTGTTCATTTTACTTACGAACTGAGGATTAAATTCTAATAGATCCCTTTTCAAAAAAAACGAGTAATTTTCAAAAGATTATATAATCTGCTAAGCAGAAATGTATCGTGTAACCGAAGACCTACTCACCACGAACTTATTTCCTAGAATTTGAGACACCTACAATATCAAATAAAACAAACCAGAGAAAGAACCATCTTTAAATTCTCGCCCAAATTTTAAAATGCCTTTTATTTTCTTCAAAGCTGGATTATGCATTTTGGTATTCATTCGCTACTTGGGGTCCCGGAAAGATGTGCTTGCGAAATTCTTTATTTTGATATTCAAAGTTTATCAAGTTTGGGAAAAACCTCGACGGAATTTTATACTCAATCATAGCCACATTTACCACTCCAACTATACTCTCTAAACCGTCGTATGAATATTCCAAATGCGTAAACAATCGGGGAAAATGCAAGGAGAAAGGTAATTCTTCAAAATTTGACGCCTTGAAGGCAAACATAAACTGGACATGAATATTTCCTTTTTGGGTTTTAAGGAACAGGTCTATCTTTTTAATGACTATTTATTCGCAATGGCTTCTAGAAGATTTCCGAATCCCAACGAATCAATTATTTTTTTGATAGGCGCTTGGGCATAATAAATATGTAAAGTGGCAATTTGTTTCGATTAATATCGACCATGAATGGTAATGTCAATAAAAGAACTCAATACTGCCAGATATGCCTTCCGCATGAAGAGCAAAATACGGAAGTTTTTCATCTCATGTTTTTTACATAAATCTTTCTTTCGGAGTATTAAAGTTATAAATTTAGTTTTCAACATCTTAGTAACAAGAGGAATAATGCTTTGTGGAATTCGGTAGTTTGGGCCGCTTTCTTATCAACCTTCTTTTTTTTTTATTTCTTTTTCTTTCATCCACTTTTTATAAAGTTTTCATTGGAATTTAGATTCTCCTCATCACTGGAAAAAAGAAACCTGGCAACCTTAATAATCTTGCTGATAAAATATCCTTAGTGCATTTAACTTTCCTTCATTGGATAACTATATAGAAGATGACAAACACAAGCAACGACTTCTTTTACTTCATGTCTTAACAAAGCAAGACATTTTAAACCACTGTCAAGAACAGAATTTTATAACTACTACTATATATATATATATATATATATACTATATATACTATATATTATATATACTAATAATATCTATATACTACTATATACTATATACTAATACTACTATTATATATATATACTACTACTACTATATATATTATCACGAGCTGGGCGCGCGCTACTACACTTTTTTGAGTGCGCCCTGCGCCTATGCGCGCTATGCCGCCCGGGACCCTACGTGCGCCTGCCGCCTTACTGCGCCTATATTTTTTGTCACATCCGCGCCTATTCGCCTTTGCGCCTAATGCGCCTTTGCGCCTGCGACCTTTTGCCGGCCGACTGGCCTGTTTGCTAAATACTTATTTGGCAACGTAACTTTACGTGGACTAATAACACGCATGCTTTTATACACGGACGAAACACACTTTACTTATTTTTTTGTACATTAACACCACCTTAACCTACATATCTACACGTCCTCTTCTCCTCCACTGTCCCTTTGGTCCGCATGTTTTATCCCCCAGAGGTTTCACGCACGAGGCGCTGACACGACACGTTGACACACATTTCGGACGCACTAGTTTTGCATATATTTGTACGTTTTATTTTAGTTAAACTAGTTACTATATATATATATTATTATATTATACTTATTACTATACTATATACTACTATACTACTATATATATATTATATATACGTATATTAATATATACTACTCTATATATACTATACTATACTATTACTATATCTATATATATATATATATACTAAGGTACTATTATTATACATTACTATATTTGTAGCTTTTCTTTATACTTTATTATTATTACTACTCATTATATATATACTATATATATACTATATATATACTATTACTATATATATTACTATACTATATTACTATATAAACGTTTTACACTGGTTTTTACGACATGACATACACAAGTTTGCCACGCTTCTTAGTTCTAACTTTTAACGGGTTAAAAACTGCTTTTTCTGTTCACTATTCACGGCGCGGCTATACGGCGCACGAGATTGGCTGGTGCCGCATTTGCTTAGTCCCGCCTTTTTAACAACATTGTTTGTGCCTACTGCGCCCTTTGCGCCTGCACACACTTGACTAGTGCGCCATAGGGCGCACTAGGCGCCATTACGGCGCAACCTCGGTGGCGCACCGCCCAGCTCTGATATATAGTTACTACTTACTATATATATATATAATATATAATATATATATACTTACTATACCAATACTACTATTATATATATATATAATACTATATACTACTTATATACTATATTATACAACTACTACTTACTACCAACCTCACCTGTGGCAAACCCATTCACAAATGTAACACACTTTATGCTGATAACGACATGCTTTCTTACTATAAGACTGGCACGCTTTCTTCTTACATTTCTTGTTATGGCCCCCTGGTCTCCGTCCGTGCTCACTTACTATGAACGAATTTATTGGTCCTCCGTACTTATACTACGATGTCAAAATTTTGTAGCAATTGTACTCATGTCCGTCTGAGACAATCGCTTTCTACCTGAAACACCATTCTACACTCCTCTCCGCCTCTTCCTCATAGCTCTTACCATCAAACCCAAACATCACTCCTTGTTGCTATTACTTTTGGCACCTCTCTCTAGCATATCTACACGTCTTCCTTTAACACTAACGGGGCCCACACCTTGTGCACGAACTTTTTTATACTCTTTACTTTGGCCTAACATACGCTATTATCCGTTTACCTTTACTTACTTACTTGCTTCTTGTACACAACATTGGACTTTAATTATGCCCGCCATCTTACTTAGCTTTACAATTTACTTTTGCTTCCAAACCTGATTACGCTACTTTCACATTACCTGCTTTATAATTACCACCCTATACTCTTTTTTCTTGGTCACACGCTCACGCCACACTCCCCATTCACTTAACTCGCAGTTACACACACCTTTTACTTTTGAGAAACCTACGGTGAACTACACCGCTTTCACACTTTTTAAACCTAACTACAAAATTTCACTTTGCCACTTATCTGCCCACCAGACAGTTTACACTCACACAACTCATTTTTGACACTTTATACCCATCCTTTCACCTTTCCTAACCTGACGGCTGGCCACTTTTGGTACTCACATCTGCAAACTTCGACACACCTTGCACTTTACACGTCCCTGGATCTACAACTCACCTTTATACTACTATCGAACGGAACCAATAGTACCCCGCTCTGAACCCTGTGGGACACTCTTTCACCTATTTTCCCATGATGACCTTACACTTGCCATTTGTTGTACACCTGTTTTCTATTCACACTCTCTTTAGACTCCAACCAAATTCTGAACCACTTGACCTATGTTTCACCACTACGTCCTTCTCTCTACTACAATACATCACTTTCAGCTCCTATTGGTACAATCTGACCACCACTAACCTTATTCTGCTCTTACATTTCAATACTTTCTCTCCACAGCTCCATCTGCCCTACTGCGTTTTTTTCTGGCACCTCTTGATCGGGCTGACTGGGGGGCCTTGCGTCGATTCCTACGCTACACCCTACTACATTGGACATGACCTGCTTTGACTCTGATGACCGCTTCGACTCTGCACTAAGGTGGGAGCTGTAATCGTTGACGGGACTAGCAAGTTCATTCCTTCCTTTCGCGACTACACACTCTTTCTTCTCCTCATAATCCATGGTTCGACTCGTGGCTTGTTACTCTGGCATTCAGGCTACGACCAGCGCGTATCGGAGTGGACAACACATTCCTCGTTCTCACTACTCATCTCGGCTAATTTTCACACTAGCTACGGACACTCGTTGCACTGGGATACACTCTGTGACCGACGGCACAAGCGGGCTTTCACATCACAAACGAACAGTGCGCTACACCCTCTCTTGGTCTCCTACCTACACCACAACTCTTTCTGGCCTCTTGCCAAAAACACTCTAACAACTTCTTTAATCACTGTTTTGCCGCCTCTTACTCGATCTGATGGCTCTGTGCTAACCTTCTGCCAACTGAAAAGGGCACTCTCTTCGGCCTCCTACTTTTCCTCTAACTCAACTTGGACGATTATTAACTTCCTCCTCTTCTCCTCTCACGGGTGTCCTATGTATTTTACCCTGTGATTACACTTTGACTCGGGTAAACGGGCTCTGAGACTCTACTGAACCGTTAACGGAAGGCGGGTGGCCCGGATGGCACTTCCTCCCCCGAGTTTTGAGGGACATGTGCTTACCGTGCTGACCCCGCCCCCTTCGTTCACTATACTTCTCGTACTGTCTCAATACCTAAGCACTTTCCCTCAGTTTGGACACGCACGCACACTGTCACACCTATTCCGACACAAAACGGATGCCGACTCTGATCCTTCTACAGCTATCGCCCTATTACGCTCTCCACTTGTATTGCTATCTAACGATTTTGACAACCACTTCTAACTCTCACCTTCTTACGGCCTCTGGAACTCTCACTTCTTTCTTTCCGACTCACCAGTACACGGGCTTTCGGGCGTTCAAGGTCTACCTGGCGATAACTACTTTCCTACTTTAACTCCGATTTAACTGGTTTTCCGCTCTGAGGACTACGGGGTATGACCTTGCGTGGTGGCGCTCGTTACACTATCAAACGCACTTTGACCCGGGTACTGGCACCGCGTAACCTAGCTCTTCCATACGCTCCCACTCCCTTTGGGTTTTCCTCCTTCTTTTTGCTTACTTATGTCTAGCTTTCTTTCATGTTGCTCAATATTGGATGAACTTGTCGTAAACTTCTTGCTTCTTCTTTTTCTGTCAGACTTAGTGGTGTTCCTCAGGGTTCGTCTATCTCTACTTTATTCTTACTTTTCACTTACATGACTCTCTCACCCTGCACACCATCTAACTCTATCCACCTCTATGCCGACTGCTCGGCCCTTCACTCTTCAACTCATTTCACTTCTGCTCTTCTTTTCCTTCTGACACACTTGCCATTCGTCTTACATCTTTCAGACATTCTATTCTCGCTGACTCTGGAGTACGACTTCCGACTTGGGGTCGTCTCACACCTTGTGACACATTCAATCTTTAAACAACCTCAACCTTCTACAACTCTCCTCTACAAACACCTTCTACACCTTTCTTATATCTTTCGACCTGTTTCTCTCGTCTTTCCTGTTGACCACATACTAACACACTTTTGGCTTTAACACTACTAACAAATAACCTGTCTTGGACACACCCTCACCACTCACACACCGGTTGCTACGGGCGGCTTCAACGAACTTTGGGAGTCTGTTTGACCCTGCGACACGACTTTTTTCCTTCTTCTCACGTTACCTCCACGCTATACAAGGGCCTCATCCGCACCTTGTATGGAGTACTGTTCTTATATCTTTGGGGGCTCTGGTTTTCACCCGGCTTTTGGACACGGGTCGAGTCCAAAAACGCCAACACACGGCTTTAACTGTCTGTATTTTCCTAGTATTTTGACCTCTACTCCTTTGCGGCGCCATGTTGGGTACTTTATCTCTTTTCTATAGGTCCACACGACGGCAGGTGTCGAGGCTTACGACACGCCGTGTACCCACCACCTCTTACCGACCGCCCTTCTGTAGCACACCAACGGGGTGGTGTCTGCCCACGAGTTTTGTGTGGATCTTGGTAACTCCGGGACGTTCGCTGCGGTGCTTCCTTCTTTCCTGCCACCTTCTGTTCTGTGGGATTCTCTTCCACTCTTCCTGTGTTCCTGCTTGACACTTTAATCTCACCTCACCTTTAAACAGCCTGCGTCTGTTCTCCATCTGCGTAATTGCGGATGAAATTTGGTGTGCAACACCCCCTCCCTGAAACGGGCTCTGCCCGTGAGTGGTGGTGACCAACTAAAAAAACACTGTACCCTGCCACCTATACCACACTTGAAGTAACTTTCTTCACATCACAGCCTTACTGTGGGGAACCTTATCACAAACTTTTAATGATACTACTTATACTACTATTATATATATATAATACTTATTATATACTTATACTATATACTACTAATATATATACTATACTATATTATATTATATATATATATTATACTACTATTATATATATATGTATATACTACTATAATATATATATTATAACTACTATAATATATAACTACTATATATATATACTATATATATACTATATATATACTAATACTAACTATACTACTATTAATTAGAGACGACGACGACGAGAGACGAGAGAGACGGAGACGACGACGAGATGCGGCCGACACGTACGTTTTTTTAACACATTACGACACTTGACAACGGAAGATTAAAACTCAAAACAGCAAACAATCAATTCACTATTACAATTTCATAACTAATACACTAATAATATACATAATAACTAACAATAATAATATAATAATATAACTATAATAATAATAATAAATAATAATATAATAATTATATAATAATATAATAATAATAACTAATAATAATAACTAATACTATTTTTGGTTACTTTTTCGAAGTAACGTTTTTCCACTTACAACATACATTTTTCTTCACAGGACAACACCGAACTTTTTGCACTAACTTTTTAAGCTTGTTTCTTATATTTTCGTATTTTAGAGTTAAGGTCATAAACAGGAAACACGGACTTTACATTGATTATTTTTGTAAACAAGACGTAACAATTTATTATTGTATTTCACTGACCTCTAATTACAACATAGACACTGACATTTACTAACTTTCTTTTATCATTTACCTACTACTTTCAGACAGTCTGACAGTTTGCACGACATTTTTAAACGTCTTATGCTTTAAATTACTGAGACACACACACACTTCGCTCACACTACGGGCTTCAGCGACCAAATCTATAGATGACGCTAGCCATGTTAATATCACTATATATTTTAGGCGCACATTTGACTTGGCGTACGACGATGTGACACATTACTATAATAACTACCTGATATTGTGGCTCGCACACTTGATCCGACATTTACACGACTTAGCCTGGGCACTGTTTATATTTATTACATTACTTGTAATTGATCCCGCTTTTTCAAGCGCAATTTTTATATACTACATACTACTACTAATATATATATATATATATTATATATATATTTACTATATAACATAATATATATTATACTACTTCTACTTCTATACTACTAATACTTTATATATTATATATATATACTATATATATATAATATTAATAATCACTGACATACTATACTATATATATATATTATACATTATATATATATTATATATATATACTATATATCTCAGTATATTTTATATATTAGTTTACTATACATTATATAATATGAACAATGAACTATAATGAACTTAGTGTAAAAAGAACTTGATTTATTTTATTATCTCATCTGGTCAGGTCATCGCCGCATCACTAGACTGCTGGGAGCGCTTGACTGACTATATATACTATAATTATACTAATATATAATATATTATATATACTACTATTATATATAATAATACTTATATATATTACTATACTATATTATTATATTATATATACTATATATTTAACTATATATATATATTATTTATATATTATTTAATATATATATATTATATATAATATATTATATATACTATATACTTATACTATACTATATTATATATACTATATATATACTATACTTATATATATATTACTTAATTACTTATTATATATTATATTATACACTATATATATACTATATATATTTAATATATCTATATATTATCTTATATTTATATTATTTATATTATTATTATATATACTATATATTATATATATAATATATATACTATATAATTTATATACTGATATACTATATTTATACTATATTTACTATATATATATACTATATATATTTATTATATATATATATATATATTATAATATACATACTATATTATACTATATATACTTATATATATATATACGTAATATATATATATATATAATATAACTTATATTATATATTATATTATATTTATATATATTTATATATTACATATATATATTATACTAAATATATATATATATATTATATATCATATATACTATATTATATATATTATATATATATATTACTATATATATATATACTCATATATTCATACTCTTATCATATATATATATATACTATTATACTATATTACTATATATATATTATATATAATACTTAAATATATACCTTACTTGTATATATCTATATATTAATACTATGTTATATATATATACTATATATATATAACTATATATAACTTCCATATATATACTACATATACTATATATATATACTATATATTACTATATATATATATTATATATATATAAATACTATATATATACTTAATATATAGATTACTATATTTATATATATATAATACTATACTATATATATCTATATTATACTATATATTTATTATATATATAATATATATATATATATATATATATTATTATCAATATAATCATTATTATGTTAACACAAAACAGCAATACATGAACATCATCAGACAAACTCATATGATTTTAAGAACTTAAACCAGAAGCACTAACGTGGCAATTTTCCCATTAGCGCTTTTTATATAATATAAATATGTGGGCCTCGTGTCTGCTCGTTTTAGGGCCATCCTCGTTCAGGTTACATGATACAGTCACTTTGTTAAGTATACGCCTACGACTATTTCTCTGGTGTACTACTACAACACATACTCATACACCTGAACTTAGAGAACCTGATACTTGACGACCTACCTACGATGGATCACAACTGACAACAGTCTAAACTGTGGCACTTTTACACAACGTTTGACGAGGCTGTACACTTTTTTTTCCTAAAGAGACTCACATTTTGTTTTATTTATTTTCGTCTTTTTTTTTTTAACAAGTTACTACATCACGTTTTTTTATAAAATCGGGGGTAACAGCCCTCTGCGCACTACTTACCGTATATTATACTATATATATATTTATATTACTATATATATACTTAATATATATATATATATACGTATATATATATACTATATATATTTACTACTATATATATATATACTTATATATATATATATATATATCTAATATATTATATATTATATATACATATACTATATACTAATATATTACTATATATATAACTATACGTAATATATTAATATTATTACTATACTATATATATATATACTATATATATTTATATAAATATACGTATATATTTATACTATATATATACTATATACTATAGTATATATTATATATATATTTATACTACTATATATAATATATATATACTATAATATATATACATACTAAATATTATATATACTTATAGTATATATATACTATACTATATATATTAACTATATATGTATATATATTTATAATATACTATATATACGTATAATATATATTATAATATTATATATATATTTTATAGTTCTTCACTACTTCTACTAACGTACAAAAACAAGGGCGTGGCAGTAGTCTCAACTGATTCCTACAAAATGTTAAAATATTCTGAACCTTCTGAGACCATGTGACCGTTACTAACGCACACAACACATTTGGTCCGCATATGGACAAATGGATCTTTTCTTCTTATACTTTGACAGTTTTTAAACTAAATGATTAATGTAACAATACTTATATTAACTAATATATATATACATATTAAATACTAATATTAAAATAAATAAAACTAATTAAATATAATTTTATTAACAAAACATTACAATATCCACGAAACTATCAAATATATATAATATGAATCAAATAAATATTAACATTAATATAACATATAATACTAAATAACTACATAACTACATAATACACACTAATAACTATAAAACCAGTTTAGACAATTTCTGTTACACGTTATTTCGTGGTACGAGTTTAATTTACTAGTGATTTCTTATTTCATGAATTTATTTTCAACTATTTTAACACAACTTCAGATTATAGTACATTATATTTAAAAAACTAGCCATTACTTGCTCTTACATATTATGTATTTCTACTATTCCTTAACCTTGCTGTAGTTCGACTATAATTAACTGCAATTTAGCTTAACTAACATGCTTATCTTGACTATTATTTACACATATAATATAATACTATTATTTGTTAACAATAACAACTACAACACAAAATATTTATGGTAATATACTATATATTACTTTAATTACTATATATAATATATACTATAACTTATATACTATACTATATATAATAATATTAAATATTAAAATTTAATAAAATACAAAAATATTTATTCATTATTATATAATATTATATAAATAATTAATACTTGCTATATTACTACTATATATACTACTAACTAACTAAATCTATATATATACTATAACTTATAACATATATACTATATTATTATATTTATATTAATACTTATATATATACTACTATATTTACTTTATTTACTATATATATATATATATATATATATACTTACTATATATATATATACTACTATATATATATATTTTATATATACATATATATATTATTAGTTATACTATAGTTATACTATGATCACTACTAGTATATAGTTACTATTATACTTATATATATAATATATATTATTTATTATTATACTACATATATATTTTATTTATATATATATATATATATATATATATATATATATATTATTATATTATATATTTATATATGTTACTATATACTAGTTATATATTTTATGCTTTGACATATATAATGTACTATTATACTTATTATATATATAATATATTATATACTATATCTATAATTATATATTATATATATATATATACTATTATAAAAAATTATAATAACATATATTAATGTACGCACTCCATTACATTTGTACAAAATTTTAACTTTTATGTCGTACTTATGCTACAGCATTTGCGCGACGCAACATAATTTTTTGCACTAACGTCAAGTGAAATATATTACTAACTCGTCCTTTTGAGATACTCTTCACATCACGATCAACTTACTTAACGAATCACGACACGAAATCTCACTCAGACTCTCTCTCCACGACATCCTCCCGGCAACGAGACGACTACAACTTCACAGGAACACGGCTGCGCTTGAATTGCCGATCACAACATTTTCGCACTACACGAACGAGTCACGAGGCAATTTGTGGAACGCCTGAACACACGGCTGTGACTACCATTCGCCTACGAAGAGTATCTCACACAGACAGGGACTTTTATTACTTTTTTACCTTTTATTGAATTCTCTACTTACTGTTGATTACAACCATCATTTAACTATGGTTTTCTAACATTAGCCATCCTCTTACTATAGGGTGCTTGCTCCAAACAGACAGCACCACATCTAGCACAGAACTTCGCCTATACATATATACTATACTATATATATAAATATATTGATTATACTTTAATAATATTATACTGTATAATATGAACTATATAAATACTATATAATACTATACTATATATATGTTATATATACTTTTGTTAAAATAATACGTTATACTATATATATATTACTTATATATTATTATATTACTATCTATTTTATTATTATTATATACGTTACTATACTACTATATGTTTATATACTGTATATACTATATATATACGTTTTTATATACTATATATTATTATATATAGTATATATATAATATATATTTATTATACTATATATCGTTATATATATTATATATATACTAGTTTATATTATATATATATATTATATACTATTACTATACTATATTATATAATACTATAGTATATATATTATATTATACTATTATTAAACTATACTTACATAGTTATATATATATATACGTTATACTGTATGTGTGTGTAAATATATACAGTTTATATACTATATATACTATATATTATACTTAACTATATATATCTATATTATTTACTATATATAATTATACTACTATTATACTATATAGTTACTACTACGTATACACGTTATACTACTACTATATATACTTTTATATATATATATATACAATATCATTTATCTATTATATATTATATATTATATATATATATATATATAATATAAGTTATACTATATATATATATATATACTATATATACTATAATATATATACTATTACTATACGTACTTAATACTACTATATATGTCTTTCCGAATAATAAACATACTTTTCTTCAAAATTTTGAAAAGGTTTTATTTTGACGACAGTAATTTTCATTTCTTTAGACTAATGGAACAAGAGATATGTTGTTATTTTTGTACACTTATATAACTTTTTTACTTTCAAAAAGCGAATTTTTCTATAACTTTGAATAAAACTTTACTTTTTACTATAAAAAGAGACTACATTATTTTCCACTATTACTACTAAACTTTTATTATTCTGAAAAATAATTTTATTTTTCCTTTTATATTACTACTAACTTTTATTTTACTTTACTATCAACAATTAATAACTCTATCATATTTTTAACTTTATTATACTTTTAATTATACAACTGTAATACACTTTAAACTAAACGCATAATATCTCTTATACATACAACTATAATCAAAAACTATATAATACTCGAATAACTATATTATCGTACAATAAAAAAAAAAAGCACTTCATACTTTATATAACTACATTATTATTCGTTACTTTTTAAACTATTAAACGTTTTTACGATGTAAATAAAACACATTGGTGAAAAGTTTATTACATTACTAACCTGTAAATGCTACACAATAATTTTCTACTACAAATTGTCTTGTTTTTTTAGGCATCATTTAAATTCCCCCTCATGCATTTAGAGTTATATATACTTATATTATGATCTATATATATATATAATATATACATATATATATATATATATATATATTATTATATATTAATATATATTAATATACTATATACTATATATAATTAATATATATATTATACTGATATATTAAGTATACATAATATATATATATATAATTATTAACATAATATAATATATTTT
>JABUQX010104168.1:0-2500 GCA_015478945.1 Trachelipus rathkii
AGCCACAATGTACGGCAAGATAAGTTTGGTGTGAAATGGATTGGTACAAAGAAAAAGGAGACTGCCTGCCGGACAGAGAGTATCGTCAACGATATCCAGAAGACATATCTTTTTAAGGACACTGCTTAAAAGAAGAAACGCCAGAGGCAAGAGAAGAGATGTGAAATAAAAACAGAAATCGTGCGAGGAAAGGAAGGAGTGCAAAAAAATAAAATGAGAACGACTAATAAAGAAAAAAAAAGATAGCGGCACACAAAAACTTTAGTATATAATGAGGAATGAAAAAGAACCCTAGAAGTGACGGTTTACCCGCCAAAACATATAAAGTGGTAGAAAACGTAATGCGATGGCCGTGAGAAATATTAAATGGTGAGCTTCCTTATGGAAAGGCATTTCAAGGAGAGTGTTTAGAAATAGGAAAAGTATTCCTTCGAGTGGCATAGGACAGCCTATATCCACTTTGGGTCAGACATGCCCTAGAAAAGTAAAATACCGACATAAACAACGATGCTAAAAGATGGATATTGACAACAAAAGCAAGGAATAAGGTGGATGCTGCGGAAATGAGAATTCATTGATTGATTAGAGGGTTATCAACGTCTGAGAATTGTCGACATAAGAAGAGAAATGTAGGCAAGCACTTTCATCACTGACTTGACTGAGTGCATATTAAGATGGCAAAGGCCTCCATTCGTACAGTTGATGGTGGACAGAAATATTCTGCTAGACTCATAAAACTGCAGGCAGAAGACTTAAAGACCGATGGGAAACTAAGAGAGGGATGGCGAGAATGGAGTGCGGAACTGGCAGTGGCTACAAGGTGACACACTCTGGGGGAGGAGAAAGAAGACCAGTTCAGTCAGAACAATGAAATTTAGAAAGGCTTCATATACAGATGACAGAGCTTCTAAGCTCTGCTCCTGGTAACAAAAAATTAATATTTTTTCAATTTTGATAGTGTTCCATTTTTAATTATTGTCCTACCCAAAATCTCCTTTATAAAGTTTTTTGTTCTTGAAAAAATTTCAATTTACTTCAAAGCCATGCTACATATCAACTAAAGTTTATTTCTTTTATATCAAACAGAATCACTTGGAACTTCCAAATCTCCCCCCCTTTTTTGGGGGGGATTCTAAAATGTTCTCCCCCCAAATACTCCCATACGCCCAGAAATACATTTATCAATATATTTTTCTGTACCAAAAATATAATGAAAATTATTTCTTTAAAGTTTTATATATATTTTTTATATATATATATATATATATATATATATATATATATATATTATATAATATATTATATTATAATAATGAACTTTTATATATATATATATAATATATATATATATATAATATATATTATATATATATATATATATAATATATATATATATATATATATATATATATATATACTATATATATATATATACATATATATATATATATATATATATATATATACTATATATATATATATATATATATAATAAAAATATATATATACAAAAAATATATATATAATATTATATATATATATATATATATATATATAATATATATAGTATATATATATATAATTATATAAACGGTAATATGTTTAATAAATATAGATTTATGACCTTATCTGCAAGAAACCACATTAGGTCAATAAAAATTTCTATTTATTTGTATTAAGCAAAGCTTCTGACAGAGAATGTTTTCTGCAAATAGCAAATATTTTTAAGAAGATTCTATTTGTTCTTAATTAGATAATATCATTAACTATTATATATTTCAATTATTTTTTTGGTTTTATTATATATATATATATATATATATATTATATATATATATATTATATATATATATATAGTATATATAATATATATTATATATTATATTATATATATTATATATATATATATATAATATATATAATATAACTATATATATATATATAATATATATATATAAATTATATATTATATAATATATATATATAATATATAATATATAATATATATTAATATATATATATATATATATTATATATATATATATATATATATATATATTATATATATATATATATATATATATATATATATGATATCACGGTATGAATCTTTTTTGCTCCAAGCAATTAGAGCTCCAGCTTCTAATAAGCAATAAAAAATCATTTCATAACTAAACTGTCTTTGGAATCAGAATTATTGTATTCATACATGTGATGGGTAAATGAGGAAACCATATTTCGGAATGAGAAAGTGAGTGGCTACGCCTTTAGAAATTCCATTTCCGTAATGAGAACAATGTTAATTTGGCCGAAGCGCTGTAGACAAATAAATATTTTTGCTCGAATGATAAAACAAAAGAGACTGAAATCTTAGGCATTTGGCTATGAATATTTTCTGTGATAGAACAAGGCTAATACTATCAATGTACCGTGGCTTATTTAACTAAGGATATTCCTGAAAAAAAAATTTTCCCCAAAATACATCTTTTTCACTCCTGGA
>JABUQX010104168.1:10000-12500 GCA_015478945.1 Trachelipus rathkii
ATCCCTCCTCACTCCGCTATTAATATTAAACCAATCACTTTCATTTCCATTTATTCTTACACAATAGAACATTTAAATTCAATTCAGAGGCCTACCCAATACCATCTCTCTCCAACATATCTGTGTAATATTACGAGAACGCAGAGAGATGATCTCACTCTCGCGTGTATGTGTTGTTAGTCCTCTGAATTGAATCAAATGTAATGTATGACGATTGTGAAGCGTGTGTAGAATAAATGGAATTGAAAGTGATTGGTTTTAATATTAATATAGCGAAGTGAGGTAGGGATGTGTTATGTCTTCTTGGTTATTCAATTTATATATGGTTGGGGTTATGAAAGAATTAGAGGTGGTGGTGGCAGGGAAAGGTGTTAGAATGATGGAGATGAAGAATGGTAGAGAGTGGAGTGATTATATGCGGAGAATTTGGGTTGTGTGGGCGGACGGTTTTTGACAAGTAAAACGTAGATAAGAGAGGTAGTGGTTGTGAATGAGGACAAGTCCTAGGTGTGAAGTTATGTTGGATGGTGAGCAACTGGACAACAAGTGTCTGAGCTTTAAATATTTAGGATATATTTTGGTTGAAAAAGGGAACGATGATTGCAGGTTTGTACGTAGAAAAGCTGTTGGAAGTTGGAAGGTGAGTGGTGCAATTAAATATTGGAGGATGGTAAAGGGACTTAAGTTGAGTGCGATATGGGTCTTACATGAGGGTAATGTTTGTTACTGTGTTAATGTATAGTAATGAAACTATGGTCTGGATAAGTGGGATAGATCTAAAGTACAATGTATTCAGACTGGACAATCTTAAGGGTGTGTGAAGGCGAAAAGAATTGATAAAAGAAGAATGAGAAAGAAGAAGAGTATGTGTGTGTGAAGAAACGGAGTAAATGAGAGAATGAATGAAGTACATTGAGATTTTGGTCTTCTATTGTGGAAAAGATGGATGATGGTCGGTTGATTAAGCGGATGTATGGTGGTGAGTGTGCTGGGAATCGACCAGCTGGTAGAGTCGAAGATAAAGTGGATTAGTAAGTAAAACGAATGCCTGGAAGGAGAGAAGTGTGAGCTTGGCAGAGGCGAAGAAGAAAGGTGCATAATAAGGAGTGAATGGCGGGTTTTGGTGAGGGGGTATGTTTGTGACCCACCTGACCAAGGGATGAACCCTACATTGACGATATGCATTAGTGAGGGTCCGTCGCGTCCCATGAAGCCTATGGTGGAATTTTTTGTTGCCCCTCAGTAAAAGGTTAAAAGGGCCGGTAAGGATGGGCTCTTTTCGAACTTGTCATGTCTTCTAACTACTTTTCTGTTTCCGGGGCTATGTCCGCACTTTACCCCCAGTCTTGGGGGAGAGAAGGTGGATGAAAATGAATATATATATAATCATCATCCACCTTCTCTCCCCAATAACTGGGGGTAAGGCGTGTGACATGCACAGGAGACAGAAAAAGTAGTAGAAGACATGACACAAGTTACATATATATATATATGATAGTATAGATATATATATATATATATATATATATATATATAATATATATAGGTTTGGAAAAAAACGTTTAAAAAAAAACATTGGTTTTTTTAAAAAAAGAACCCAATAAAACAATGTTTTTTTTTTTCTATTTGGGGTTATATGCTATTTTTTGATGGTTTTTAATGGGTTTTTTTGGGTTTTAATAGATTTTAAAGGCAAAAATCCCTACTGGAAACTGTTATAACATGTGCTAACACATATTTTAAATTCCTTAATAAATTTATTTAGATTCTTAATTTCAAATTTTCTTGATAACTGTAACCTGGTATAAAAAAATTATTATTACATTTTTTTGAGTTTTACATCAACTCATAAGTAAAAATAAGAGGGTATATTATAATATATAAACTCTATCTGAAAAAAAAGGTTAATACTTTATTTATTAACAAAAAAAAAAAAAAAAAAAAAAAAAACGGTATAAAGAAAAGTTTATATTCAAAATTAACCTATAATGATATACAAATGAATTCCTATTTACCTTTATATTTGAATACTAGGAATATATATATATATATATATATAATATATTATTATATATATATATATATATATATATATATATATATATAGTGATATTATATATATATATATATATATTATATAAGTATATAATATATATTTAGTATATTTATACTATATATTTAATAATATATATATATATATACTATATATATATATATATATATATAGTATATATATATATACTATATATATAATTATATATAATATTATATATATAGTATATTTATATATTATTATATAATAGGTATACTACACTCATATACATACTATAGTGTAATGATATAGTATATATATCATTATATATATAGGTATATATATATACTATACCTATAATATATTATATATATACTTACTATATATATTTTAAATATATAATATAGGTGATTATATATATATATATATAAATATATATATATATATATATATATTTATATATATATA
>JABUQX010104168.1:15000-17500 GCA_015478945.1 Trachelipus rathkii
ATATTATATATATATATATATATATATATATTATATATATATAATATACTATATATATATAATATATAATATATATGTCTTGTGCAAAAACTGACATCATGTAACTCGAGAACGGCTTCACCTACAGTAAAACAAATTATATATTTGGAATCAGCGGAAAATTTTAAGGAGGGGTTTTTAATTTTTTTTCATTTTTTTTCCATTTATTAGTCGGAAATATTTTTTTAAAAAATTTTCCATTTAGGGGGCTCAAGCCGACGGGGGACCGAGGGGGACGAAGTCCCCCCCGTTGTCCACCGGGAGGCCGAGAGACCCCGACTCCTGCCATCTTGGCGGTTTATCGTATGGTATTCCTTTAGTTAAAGTAATACCAAAGTGTAAAAGGAAGTAAAATTATCCTTTTTTTAACTAAAGGAATACCATAGGGTAAACCGCAAAGATGTCAGGAGTCGGGGTGTGGAAGAGAAGTGCACAAATTTTACGAAAGTAGGAACATGTTCCAATTAAGTCCTGAGAGCCGAAAAGGATTGGTACTAAGAAGACTACTACAAAATTAGGACGTGGAGATATGATGATAATTATAAATAAAAAAAAACATTTAGGAACTGGCTAAAGAAAAGAACGCCAGAGTTAAGAGATCAGTATGGAGTGCAGAACTAGAGTGTGGGAAACAAGGAGTGCAAAGAATGAGATGTCATATCGGATAGAGGATCAGGTTGAGCAAGATATGAACGGCACAATAAAAACTCAAATATAATATGGCAAGAAAAGTTAAAGTAGATTCTACAGCTTCTCATGCCATAAGAGGTGAGGATAGTTGGTGGTTGACCTTTGAGCCAGAAGATATTAGAAACGGGTGGAAGGATTACTTCAGTGAATTGTACAATCCAGGTGGGGTGGTGGAAACCGGTTGAGGGAAGAACCAGTAGTGCTAACTGTTGAAAGACACCAATTACCTTTGAGAAAGTAAAGCTAGTAGTAGGAAATGAAGAATGGAAAGAGCCCTTGATGCGATGGTTTATGAGCTTAAATATACAAAGAGGTAGAAGACTTAATACAATGGCTTTTGAAATATTTTAATGGGGTGTGGAGTGAGGAAGATGTGCCCCCGGAATGGAAAAGGGCTATCATATACCCAATTAAAAAAAATACGACAAAAGCAAATGTGGAAATTATAGTCATATTCCTTTTTGTCCCACGCTAGTAAAATTATGCGAGATAATTTTAGATATAAGGTTCAGAGAGAATGTAGAGAACAAACTAGACGAGGTACAGCACAGGCCCAAACCAGGGAGAAGAACAACAAATATCATCTTGAGTCAGAAGATGTTAATAAAAAGAACTGGGAGTGTGCAGGGAAAATTTTTAACATCTTCATAGACTTTGAGAAGGTTGATGATACAGTGCCAAGAGAAAAGCTGTGGGAAGCCCTGAGTGACCAGCATTATAAAATATCCAAGTTGGTGCGAGTCATCAAACATATTATACAAACACTGAGAGTGCTGCTAGAATAGCTTATGATATGAGTGACTTGGATCTCAGGATGGTCAGGCAAGAATGGGTGTAATCACCGCTACTTTTTATCATCAACATAAATAGATATAAAGGAAGTAGATATGCGAGAGGACTGGGGGAATGGGGCAAGCCTTTGGAGATGACATAGCAATAGTAACGCGAGAGGGAAGCTCTACTAAGAGCGATAGAGAGGTGGGGATATATACCAAAAGAGACGAGAATGAAAAAATGAAAATGAACAAAGGAAAGACGGAGGTGATGAGAGTGGCGAGAAAATGGGAAGGAGTCGAGATTGTTGTGGATGGCACAAGACTAAGAGAAGTCAAATGGCTTAGCTATCTGGGTGTTGTGGCAAGGTCAGATGGAGAAGGGCAAAAGAGATTGAGAATAGGAGAAGTATTTATTTATTATAGAAGATCTATGTCCACTTATGAAAGAGCGGCCATTTCCCTATAAATGTAAAAGCACTGAAATATACAACGATTCTAAGACCAGCATTGCTGGAAGTTGAATTACAGGAACAAGGAGTAAGGTGGGAGTTGCGGAGATGAGAGTTCTCAGACTGATTAGTGGAGATAGCAAGAGGAAATGTTTGAAAAGTGCCGTCATTAGAAGGGAGTTGGGCGTGAAGCTTATCGGAACAATGATGAAAAGTCATCAGTTAGGATGGTCCAGGCACATGGGTAGAATGGATGGTGGAAGATATCCTGCAAGACTTTACAACTGGAGACCAGAGGGTAGAAGACTAGTGAGAAAACCAGGAATGAGATGATTTGCTATCTGCAGTGGTTGCAGGATGATTCATATTACTTGAAAAGAACTAGGAATGGGCAGGGGAAATTTATATAGCATTCATAGACTTTGAGAATGTTTTGATACTATACCAAAAGAAAAGCTGTGGGAAATTCTCATTGGCCAGTATTACGGAGAAGACCCCAACTTGGTGAGAGTTATCAAATATATTTGTTTAGATATCGAAAGTGCT
>JABUQX010104168.1:25000-32500 GCA_015478945.1 Trachelipus rathkii
TATATCCAGTGGAAGGTATCGTCTGTTAGCTACCCCCCCCGCCCTTTGGGTCCCCCCCCCGGGGGGGGCGCTGCCCGGTTGGTTCCTTGTATCAGCTCTCTCGTTCCCCGAAACACCCACATGGGAAGGGACCCCAACAGAACTTGCCCCCTCCATTCAATTGAACAGAGGCCGATGAATTTTTGACATATGAAACCAAAAGGAGTTTGCCCCTTTGGGGGGTTCACTGATCGGGCAGAAGCCCAAGAGAGCGCCTCTAGAGGCCCGACGAGATTGTAATACGCTGTCTGGGTGTAAGGTTGCTAATTATGCCACAAGAAAAAAACCGCCGAGTTGGAGAGGAGAAGGAGAGAGCGATTATAGGGAAGGCAGGGTATGAAATGTTCGACGATCTGGGGAAGAGCAGCCGACGCTCCAACTATTCCCCCATTAATATTTAGTTACCGTATCCCGCGCGAGACGCATTAATATAAGGGTACTTAATTAATTGCTCTCCTCCATTCTCGGAACTATCCCTCCATTAAGGCTTTGATACCACAACTTCTTATTGAAAGGCATTTAGCCTTTCTATAAATATATAATATCGAAAAGTTTTCAAATTTTTATATCTCTTTTCAAGAGTTCATAAGTTTTTAAATTATATAATATATATATATATATATATATATATATATATATATATATATATTATATATATATATATATATATTATATATATATAATATATATATATAGTGTAAGTTTATAAATATATAGTAGTACTATATATGTAGAGACTTATTATATTATAATATATATATATATTTATTATATATATATATATATATATTATATATATATATATATATATATATATATATATATATATATATATATAATATAGATATATATATATATATATATATATATATATATATATATATATATATATATATATATATATATATATATATACATATTCTTATAATATATATAAATAAATATAAATAAATATATATATATAATATATAATATATAATAATGACATACTTTATATTCGTAATTGGAATTTATTAAAATACATATATAGAAATAGAACATCTACTGTAGAAATGAAAAAAATATATATTGGCAACGTTAAAAATGCCAAAAGTACTTGCAAGTTCTTTGCAAATTTTCAAGTAACAAAAGGTGCAAGTACAAGAACAAGTAACACTGGGTTTAGATACTGCAAGTACAAGTTTAAGTACAAATACTCCAAAAATGTACTTAAGTGCCACTACAAGTACTTGTACCCAAGCCTGATATATATATATATATATATATATATATATATATAATAATATATTATATATATATATAATATATAGGTATATATTAATATATTAGTAATATAATATAATAGTATATATATATATATGAGAGTGTAATAACCAAAATTTTCTTCTCTAATTTACAGTCAATGGAAACAAAATTTTAAAGTCTATGGAATCTAAATATTTTTAAGTAAAAGTATATTTAACAAAAACTCTAGTTTTATATTTCAAAAGTTTTATGTTATAATAAAGTTATAATTAAAAAGTATCTTTCGAAGTTATAAACTGTTCTCATATGGATACTTGAATACGTGCGAAATCCATCTCAAATCTGACATTAACGATTCTACAACCAATAATATTGCGAAGTTCAAGTAAGTTCATGTTTTTATTAAGTAAAATAAATTTAAATCAAAATTTTGTTAATAAATTATACATTACGAATAAAATATTTTAAAGAATAAAATGAATAACTAATAAACAATAGAATAGAATAAAAAAGAAATTACTGATGGGATTTTTTTGTTTTACGTTTAGTTCGTCTTCTTCGACAGACGCTCTACAACCTCAAAAGTCGACCACATTTATTATTCGTACGAGGTTTCCTCCAGCAAAATCTGGAGGTAAGTCACGAATTGCTTTTAAACAAAATAAGTACTATAATATGAACGAAAATTAATATCTTTATAAATTATAGAAAACAGATACATTCAATCTATACACTCTCTTACACTTACTTTTCTTTTATTTTAGGAGCGGGCTTAGGAGCGCGCTTAGGAGTTGGCTTAGGAGCGGACTTAGGAGCCCTTTGAGCTATCAATTAAAGAGCGAGCTCAGAAGCTCATCTCATCAGTATCAATCGTTCTATTAATCCCAAACTAAAAGGAGTACAAAAGCAGTTGAATAAAAATATTGCGTTCCGTTTTAAGAACTTTTAAATAAAAACTTCATAAACATATCTAAATATATATTAACGGTATTAAGAGAAAGAATCGCACGTTTTTATTAACCGGTGGATACCACTTAAAAGAAATTTCGCCGCATTAATCCTGCATACGTTGAGACCAGTTGTAAGCGACCTATAGTAACTAAAATTAATTAACCAGAGCGTACGTTGATGACCAGCTGTAAGCTATCAATATTTTAGAAGGAATAGAAAGTACTAACAATGATTACTCTAAGCGTACGTTGATGACCAGCTGTAAGCTATATATACTATCGAAAATAATATTAAAAACACAAAAAAACACATGAAAAAGAAACTGTTGATTAAATAGTGTAAAATAATAAAATATAAAATTAATATATAAAAATTGTAAGATATTAAAAAGAAATCTAAAGATAAAACTTGTAAATACGAAATAAATTAAGATTATACAATAATTTTTATTCAGCCTTTCATAAAGTGTTGAGCCTTAGAATCTAATTTGTAAAGAAAAATAAATGGTTTAACCTAGGAGGTAAATATATAATTTAATTGTTTGACTGCACTGTTTGCTTTTGCTTTGCACCTTACATATTCTCACCCTTTTTATATTTTCTTTGCATGATCTGTTGCTTTGAGTGTTTGCCGCTTCGTTCATGTCCATTTGTCAGGAACAGTGGTGGAGTTTAAAGGGTATTTCAGCATGAAGAGCTGATTCTACTTACCTTTGGATGTGGATGCTCATTCACAATTCCAGAATAGCATACAACAGTAAGTTTTATATCTCACCAACTACACATTTTTATTTCTAACTTTCAATTTATTTATTTAATCTCCCATTATCAGCTTCATTAATATAACCATTATTAACATTATTATCAACTTTATTATTATTATTAGTGTTTTTTTAATGTTGTGGATTAACCCCCGAGTTTTTCCATAACATTTGGTAGCAGAGCGTAGTTGGTGAGAACTACCCTTGGCTCTACTATCGCTACCTTTTCTTCTTTTATTTCTGAGTTTAAAAATATATATTGGCAAGTTAAAAATGCCAAAAGTACTTGCAAGTACTTTCCAAATTTTCAAGTACAAAAGGTTGCAAAATACAAGAACAAGTTACACTGGGTTTAGATACTTGGCAAGTACAAGTTTAAGTACAAATACTCCAAAAATGTACTTAAGTGCCAATACAAGTACTTGTACCCAGCCTGATATATACTATTAATCAATAAAGTTATATATATATATAATATTGATTCAGTATAGATATATATATATATATATAGTATATATATTATAATATATTATATATATATATATATATATATATATATATATATATAATATATATATAATATATTATATATATATATATTTGTAAATTTCAATTTTTTTTTCAATTTCAAAGGAAGCGAAATGCGATCTTTTTTTTATCTGTAATGGTTATTTTTTAGTTTTATAGAAAGCTATTATTATTGATAACCCAGACTGTTATTTTAGGATCTGGATCAATATCTCTGTGGCTGCCAGTTAGTTGGCAGAGAGGAGACGGAGTATATGGAAGGAGTGAAAAGAGAGAGATTGAAAGCTCGGCCAAAAAAGAAGCAATCCTAAATAACAGTCTAGGTATAATAATAATAAGCTTTTCATATGCTATAAAAATTAGAATAAATAACCATTTACAGATAAAGAAAGAATCGGCAAGTTTGTGTCGTCTTTGGACAATATGAGAATTGAAAAAAAATTGAAAGTTAGCACGAATATATATATAGTACTATATATTATATAATATATGTATATATTATTAATATATATGATATGAATAACTATATAATATATTATAAGTATATATAATTATATAGTATATATAGTATATATATATATAATATATAATATATATTATAATTACTATAATAATATATATATATATTATAACTATTATAGCTGCAGGCTTGGGTAGGCAAGTACTTGTATTGGCCTTACAAGTACATTTTGGAGTATTTGTACTCTAAACTTGTACTTGGCAAGGTATCTAAAACCCATGGTACCTTGGTTCTTGTATTTGCACCTTTTGTACTAATGAAAAATTTGCAAAGTAACTATGGCAAAGTAAGTTTTGGCATAATTTAGAGTGCCTGCGCTATATATATTTGTTTCATTTTTTTTTTACGTATTATTCTTATTTCTTATATATGTATTTTAATAAATTTTCCCATGTTACGAATATAAAGTAATGTGCATTGATATTATATTGGTATGGAAAAACTTGGGGGTTAATCCACAATAATTAAAAAAACAATAATAATAATAGGTAAAGTTTAAACAAAGCTTATTCAAACTTTCCTTGATAATAAGGGAGAATAACTAGAATAAATTAATTAAAAGTGGGATAGAAAAAAATACTAGTAGTTGGTGAGAAAATAAAAACACATAATGAATTTTTACTTACTGTTGTGTGCTATTATGGAATTGTGAATGAGCATCGGCTGATCCACATCCACAAGGTAAGTAGAATCAGCTCTTCATGCTGAAAGTACGCCCTTTAAACTCTCCATTGTGTTCTTGAAACAACGGACATGGAAGCGATAAAACATTCCTGCAAGAGAACAGTCATAGCAAAAGAAAATAAAAGGAGAATATGTAAAAGGTGCATAAGCAAGAGCAAACCAGTGCAGTTACAAATAAATTATCTAATTAACCTCCTAATTGTTTACCATTTAATTTCTCTTACATATTAAATTCTTAGGCTCAAGCACTTTATGAAAGGTGAATAAAATTATTTTTATATCTTAATTTATTTTCGTATTAACGCACCTAGACTGGTAACAATGACACTACAATTTTTATTATATATTAATATATTTTTATTATTTTACAACTATTTTAACTCACAGTTTTCTTTTTCATGTGTTTTTTTGTTGTTTTTAATTTTATTTCGAGATAGTAAAATATAGCTTACAGCTGGTCATCAACGTACGCTTAGAGTAATCATTGTTAGTACTTTCTATTCCTTCTAAAATATTGATAGCTTACAGCTGGTCATCAACGTACGCTCTGGTTAATTAATTTTAGTTACTATAGGTCGCTTACAACTGGTCTCAACGTATGCAGGATTAATGCGGCGAAATTTCTTTTAAGTGGTATCCACCGGTTAATAAAAACGTGCGGAGTCTTTGCAATTTAACTTCCTTTGTTTTTGTACGTATTTTTTTGGAAAGCTCTTCCGCCAAATCTCTAATGTTTGTGATAAGGGTTCCTGAACCCAATAATGATGATAGTGAAGTTAAGGTCAAAGGGCTCCTTAGCCAGTTTGATTGATGTGATCAAGGGGATCTGTGCCCCATTCTGTATTTCCACCCGATGATAAAGGGGATCTACACCCCGTTCCTAAAATGAAAGAAAAGTAAGTGTAAGAGAGTGTGTAGATTGAATGTATCTGTTTTCTATAATTTATAAAGATATTAATTTTCTTTCATATTATAGTACTTATTTTGTTTAAAAGCAATTCGTGACTTACCTCCAGATCTTGCTGGAGGAAACCTCGTATGAATAATAAATGTGGTCAACTTTTGAGGTTATAGAGCGTCTGTCGAAGAAGACGAACTGAACGTAAAACAAAAAAATCCCATCAGTAATTTCCTTTTTTTATTCTATTCTATTGTTTATTAGTTATTCATTAAAATATTTTATTTGTAATTTATAATTTATTAACAAAATTTTGATTTAAATTTATTTTACTTAATAAAAACATGAACTTACTTGAACTTCGCAATATTATTGGTTGTAGAATCGTTAATGTCAGATTTGAGATGGATTTCGCACATATTCAAGTATCCATATGAGAACAGTTTCCTCCTAGAATAGGGCACTGTCCATGAAGTGTGAATTTTAATTATAAAAAAACTTTTGAAATATAAAACTAGAAGTCTTGTTAAATATATTTTTACTTAGAAATATTTAGTTTCCATAGACTTTAATTTTGTTTCCATTGACTGTAAATTAGAGAGGAAAATTTTGGTTATTACAATATATTATATATATATATATATATATATATATATATTTATATAATATATAGTATATTATATAATATATTATATAGTATATATATATAATATATATTATGTAATAATATATATATAATATATATCAGGCTTGGTAAACAAGTACTTGTACTTGCACTTAAGTACATTTTTGGAAGTATTTGTACTTAAATTTTGTACGTTGCAGGTATCTAAACCACAGGTGTACTTGTTCTTGTACTTGCAGACCTTTTGTACTTGGAAAATTTGCAAGTACTTGCAAGTACCTTTGGCTTTTTAACTTGCCAATATATTTATTTTTTTTCATTTTTCTACGTATTGATAGATGTTTCTTTAATGTTTCTTATATATGTATTTTTAATATTTTCCATTTATTTAATATAATATGTCATTATATATATGTATGAGTATATATATATAATATATATAAGTATATAGTATATTATATATATATAATATATATATATATATTTTATATGTATATATATATATATATATATCTATTTAAATATTATATAATATATATATATATCCTAGTATATGAGTATATATATTATAGTATATATATATATATATATATAATATAGTATAGTATATATGCATATATATATATATATATATATATATTATATATATATATATATATAATATATATATATATATATATATAATATATATATAGTATGAGTATATATATATATATATATATATATATAGATTATATATATATATATATATTATATGTATATATATAATATATATATATTATAATATATATAATATATATGTATATTATACTATATATATATATAATATATATATATATATTATATATTTAGCGAGATGGTGGCTGATTGGATTTGGAAGTTGTGTATCAAAGCCTTTATGGAGGGTATAGTTCCGAGAGATTGGAGGAGAGCAATAATAGTACCCTTATATAATGGTATGGGGGATACGGTAACTAAATATTATAGGGGAATAGTTGGAGCGTCGGCTGTCTTCCCAGATCTCAACATTTCCCATACCCTGCCTCCCTATACGTTCATATTTTCAGCTGAGCTGATAGCACTGGTTTTTTTCTGTGGGCATAATTAGCAACCTACCACCCAGACAGCGTTATACAATCTTCTCGGGCTCTAGAGGGCGCTCTCTGGCTCCTGCCACGATCAGTTAACAAGGAATCCTTTGGTTTCCACTATGTCCAAAAGTTCATCGGCTCTGTTCAATTGAACTAGGA